>APFE030961459.1:19263-66495 GCA_000404065.3 Pinus taeda
TCACTTGTGTTATGAGTGGGACTCTTATGGAACTCACACCACTTTCCTGTGTCCTTCTTCGACTTTGTGGTGTTGTTCTTTTCTTGCGGCTTCGATGGTTTGTCTTGGGACACCCCACCTTGGCTTTGTCCTTTGGGCTTCGGATTTGCAGATCCAAAGTCTCGCTTTTTCTCTTTGAACTTTTGCTCGATTTTGACAGCGTATCTATATGCTGTGCCGAGTGAGGAGATGTTCAAGAACCCCATCTCTTCCTGGATGTATCTGTGTAGGCAGTCGCGGTATTTGAGTACCATATGCAGCTCAGAATCTTTAATACCCAACTGTGTTCAAAGGGTATGAAAAATATTTGTGAACTCCGGCACATCTTGGTCTCATCCCTGCCGCAGTGTGGTCCATTTGATGTATTTGTCCTCATAGCTTTTGACAGGGTAGTAATGCTCCTTGATGGCATCTCGGAATGAATCCCAAGTGGGTGCAGTTGAAAATAGTGAGTCTGTTCTTTCATCCTTCTGCTCGCAGTAGGTTTCCCACCAGTCCTTGACGTGGGGGGCTGCTTTAAGAAGAGCGAAAACAATCTTTTCCCGACTTGAAAATTCATGAACAGAAAAATAACCCTCTAGTAGATTTAACCATTTATCTACCGCATCTGCGTCTATCTGAACCTCGAATATGGGGATTTCAAAATGAACTTGTACCTTAAAGGGCGTGGTGTTTCCAGAGTAGCTACTGGAAGTCGATGCGTCACCTCTGGGTAGCCGCTGAAGGATCTGCGCAAAGTTATCCATCATCGCATTCCTTTGCTGCTCAAGGGCTTCTTTGAGCAAGATTTCGATAGGATCTCCTGCCCCCTCGTCTTTCTTCTCATCTGCCATGGGAGGGCATCGGGACTTGCGACGCTGGTCTTGCAAAGGTTCGACCAGTTCAAGCCCTAACTCCTTATATCCTGACCTCATTGGGGACATGCAAAGAAAAACAGAGAAAAAGAAGACTGCTTTGATACCATTGATCAGGATTTAAACAGGAACGCAACAAAATACAGAGATAACCATATACACAAAGATGCAGCAGAAATAATACTTCATTTCATTAATGGAAAATACTGAAATCTGCTTACAACCAGAAATGGAAATAAACCAGCTAGGGCGATGGTAGCTTATCTCTGAGAAGAGATGTGGTGGCTACATGCCTCTAAACTATTCTGAACTGTGTTACAATGAGGCTCGAAGGCCTATTTATTGTTGAGAAACAATGGAAACCCTTCACATTCCAAAACCTAACCCTAGAAGATGAAACGCCAAATTGTAGGCCCCGTTTTGGGTAAATTGGTACATCAATTTCCCGGGGTCGTAACTTTGGCATATAATCTCTGTTTAACGCGTATGATAGCTCGCTAGAAAGATCTATCTGAGAACTACCACTTTGGGAAGGACAACATCGGTCCATGGACCCATGTTGCCCCTAGATTTCCCAAAAAAACGTCGTTTAGGGCCTCAAAACGGCTCCAGAAGTTCAGGACCCGAAAAAACTGCTAAAAATCGTAAATTGTGCTACAATTACGGAAACTGAAAAACTGAAAGAGATAGTTGCGGGGGTCCAAATGGGATAGATGGGTGGCCACCAACATCCACCTGGATCATTATTGAATTTCCAGAGTACATTGTCCAATACTGTCATGTTGAGTTAATTAATAAATCACATGCTTCTGAATATATTTAACCCACCTGAAAGAGGTCAGCTGAGTTGGAGTTTTTGGTATATTTTCCTTGTCCAACATTGATAAACTATGTGAAATTTGGGTTAGCGCCTTCATCCTTTCTTGTCTAAAAAATCTGTAGCTTTGGTGTCATAAGAAACTATTATATGTTGTTGGTTATCACAAAGAACTTAAGCTTTCAAGGCCTTGGGCCATAACACATAGTAAATTTAGCATTCAAGGAAGTCACCCCTTCATTTTGCAGAACCCAAGCAATAAAATTTTGAGCGACTTGGTGTACTAATGGTTTCTAAAACTAGGAAGCAAAATAGTCAAGATATATGTACATAGATAAGCATAATGGCAGAACATGAAACCAAGAAGTTGATGATGGAACCTTACACTATAAGGATTGTGGTAGGTGGACCTCATTAGGTTGTCGGACCCCTGGACAATTGTGTGAGTCTATTGAGTAGAGAGGCCTAGTGTTGATGGGATGATATTGACAATCAACCATCAACCACATAAATTATGCACACGAGGGAGGTGAGAAATCTTAATGCCAAGGACCTAAGACCAAGATGAAATGAGTTGGTATGACATGGACCAGATGACATGGCCTAGTATGGCCTAGCCTAAGGTGACGTGGCTTGGGGGTGGACCCTACTCTCAAACCTCGAACATTAGCAATTATAATTAAAGTTGGAAGGGAAGCAAGGTAAGGCCCAATGCTAAGGGGTCGATTCGATGGAAATCCTAGTTGTGGAACCATATGTAGGGCACTGCTATCCACCAACGTCGTTAATAAATTTTTATTGGGTGTGCCAATAGGAGTCAGGTCGATCTAGCCAAGGTTCCAATTCGTAGAACCATGTGGTCAGGCCACCACCCACCACCATAGATTGGATTGTTGTGAAATTTTAAGGGTGATTTCGATGATGAAGGGGCCAATTTGGCTAAGTTTCTTATGTGGGAACCCTACCCATTGGGAGACTTCCCATCACCTGTTATCCATTACTTGTTATTTGCTACATGTAGTGAGTGAGAATGCATTAGAGTACCGGTCCGATGTGACATGGAAAGTAACTATGGGTCCCATAGTGATGGCATGGCAGTGCCACCAAGGCCTGAAAAAGGCCAAATGGGTGCAACGTGTTGCCCAGTGATGACATGGTCTCTTACAATTGGCCAAAACTTCAAACATGTATAACTTTTGATCCGGAACTCGGATTGAGGTAAATTTTTATATCATCAAAAAGTTATTGATGAGTTAATCACAATGGTAGTGTTAGAATTAAATTTTGTAGACATTGAGAAAATGAGGTTGTGTGACCCAACCTTCATAATCAACCTTGGAGGTTAGGTCAAAACAAATAGGTAACACCTCCCACAGCCCTAGAAGATCCAAGGGGGTGGGAGGGAATGTTACAAGTACATTAAGCTCTATGGTTTGAATTTCTCTCTTTTCTTTAGTTTATTCCCACCTTTGATGCTCTATGTAAAGGTTGTTTGTTCGACCTCAAGCCTTATTTCCAAAGTACCTTTTTATTGTCAGAGCAGCTCATGTTTGTTTCCTTCCACTCTAGCCTTCCAAGAATCCATTTTTCTCGCTTCATATATCCTTGTTGTATTGATGACCTTGGCCTGAGCTCCAATTATCTGTGAAACCTCCAAGCCTCTTCCTCTCTAGGTTTACTCAATATATTTGTGCCTCACTTTATCTTAATAAGGTTCATATCTCATGCATTACTCTTCCTATCTATTTTCCATCCATCCTTTCACTTCCCTTATCAAGCCATTTGTTACCTTGTCTAATAGCCTCCAAATTATATTCCTATTCTTCTGACATGTATTAGGCTCTATTTGTGGGTAGGTCGATTTTTGGGGCCTCTAGTCCATCATGCCAAGAGGTCAAGGTGGTCGTAAGGGGACAGAGGGGAATAAGAGGCCCTTATGGCTCGAGAGTGCAAGATGTTTCCTAGGAGGCAACCAATGTGTATGGGGAATAAATTCCTCCATAGATTCAAGAATAAATCTCCATTGTTGAAGGAGAAATCAAGCTAGATTGCAATGCCATCCATGATTGGAATGTAGGTGTTGAGATTGGCAACTAGGTGCTAGATGTGGGAAATTCTCAAACTAAATAAATGAAGTATTATAAAATTGTTGAATTGTATTATCACAGTAAGACAATAATTAGAAAAAATATTCAAGACAAGAATGATACCCAACAAGAAGTTCTTCTTCAATTGGATGAGGTAATGCTTCAATCGAAGGAGATCAAAAGTCGACTTCTTGCTCCTTCTCAGGACCTAGACCCCTCGACAACTGGAGCAAACACTTAGGCACATCATGGTCACAATTTTTAGGTTTTATATTAGTTTGTCATTATTACTTACTATACTTTTGGTCTTACTATGGCTAAGCCCACCAGTCTTCATAAGTATAAGCATCATAAAAAAAAATTAGGCTTGTAAGATATCATTGTTCTAATGTCTTTTAAAAACCTACATCAGAGTATATAAGATTAAAAGTCAATTTTTTTTTTTACAATTGGTCAAATTTTCCATGTGGCCAACCAATTGAAAATATTTAATAAATAAAAAATTTAATAGAAAGGAAAAAACAAACCTAGCTTATAAAAAATAATTTTATTAATAACTTATAAAACTTTATTAAATTTGAATGCATAACCTCTTAACCATCCTTATTTTAAAATTCATCTACTTAAATTAATTAAACTAAACAACTATTGTATTTAACATATTATCAATTATAACAATAATAATACTTACCTTTAGGCAAATGGGCCAAAAATGCCTCTTACAGAAGCTTAAATCCCTCACAATCATTACATCAAGTCGTGGAAAATATTGGAATTTGGCTTTATATTTTCAATAAGGCGAATGGTTGAGATTACATGTCAAGCTAATATTCTTCGTCTAATATATGATTTAATGGACAATATGAAAGATATGCCAATCATTTTTCAATTTCTTAAATTTGTTCTTGTTTTTAATTTATTAAAAGATAATTTGCTAAGTTGAGGCTTCTGTGATCCAGGTCAATTTTATGAGAAATCTTTCAGCGTAAATCACATGAAATTTCATTTGTCGACACGTTTCAAACCAACAAGTGTGGTTCATCGTCAGGACAAGTTGAAGAAGCAGATCTAGCTTTGCCTATTAAATAGTTTGAGCAAGACCTCCAACAGCTATATTTCTTGACCAAGCAACGGCTATAGTCGGTCAAATTTAGCCGTTAGTCCTATAACCATTGCTTGGTCAAGAAATATAGCCGTTGGAGGTCCTGCTCAAACTATTTAATAGGCAAAGCTAGATCTGTTTCTTCAACTTGTCCTGACGATGAACCACACTTGTTGGTTCGAAATGCATCGACAAATGAAATTTCATGTGATTTACGTCGAAAAATTTCTCAAAAAATAATTTGTGAAAGGTAGCTATCCTTGTAATTTATTATAAAAATATTTATGAAATATGGCATTGGCATTTAGTGTTTGTCATGTTCATTTGATATGGCTATTGAAAAATAAGTTGCATCACTGCTTTTAATAATATTTGTTTGATTATTATTTTAAGTTCATAACAATATTATTATGGTTATTGGTTAATAATAAACATTAAGTTTAATTATTAATATTATTAAACAATGATTTATTAATATAAATTATTAATAAAATTAATATAATAATATAACTATTAATAAATATATAAAATTATAATTGATTTTTCTTATTTATAAAAATTGATTGACATATAGGTGATGAAAAATAGTATTTTCCGCATATATTAATTACATTTATATTTTGCTAATCTAATAATTTTTATAAAAGCAGCATATTTATCTCAAAAAAAGGGCAAGGGTTAACGAGTCTGCCATAGGGCATTAAATGCCCTTGTACATGCATGCTCTATAACAAAATAACACACAACCTTTATTGCTTTTGGTGGCTACATAAATTAAAAATAAAGGCAATAAAGGCTGTGTGTTATTTTGTTATAGAGCATGCATGTACCAGGGCTTTTAATGCCCTATAGCAAGCTGGTTAGCCGTTGCCCAAAAATATACTTATAAATACCGTAAAAAAAGAGAAAACTGGTTTTGATAATAAATGTTCAATTTTCCATTCAACCATTTTCAGCGCAAATTTATTATAATGCCCCGTGTTTTCGTAATATTCTTTACGTACGAGTACACATTTATAATAATGATTTTACGCATGATTTTACGCTACGATTGAAATTTATTTAAGGCCAAATTCAATTGCACTATGAGTAAAATGGCATTACTAATTAAGGTGGAAAAGAGGGCTCATATGGAAACTTCTGATGTTTTCATATATGAGTGTGGGATATTTTGCAAACGTTATGGCTGTTAACAGTTAGATTCATTGTGTTATTTTAGAAATTAAAATATTTTTATGTTAAATGAAAATTGAATTTGAGATGTTGAATCATACAAGTTGGTTTGATGCTTAGACTTAAATTTCTTAATGTGCTTTTTATTAAATTTTTTTAAATATTTAGAAGAATATTAAAATAATTTTCTAGTTAGTAGACTGTAATTTAGAGGTATTTAAGTTATAGGGATTGGAGGTGAAGTTGGATTTTTGTTTGTATTTATAACATTTTGAATTAATGACTTTTATACAGGGAGTGTTTTGAAAAATTTCCTATTGCCAATTATTTATCTTAAGACTAAAATATAATAGTAAATATTTACTAAATTTAATAATAAGTTATTTTATTATAATTTGTTTACTTATATTTTTATGATATTATTTTATTTTTAAAAATAGATTTTGATAATATTTTTTATCAAAAAGTTAAAATACTTTTAATTACAATTTTTTTAATAAAAAATTTGATTGTAATATCATTTATTTTAGTAAAATTTAGAATTCAAAACTCCTAGAACATAAATCCATGAAAAAAGAGTTTCCATAATATATATACACATTGCAAATAATAAATTTATAGATTTGTATTTATATTATTAATAAAATACCGTCTTTGTATTAATATCCTACACTAAAGATTATATATAAGATTGCTTGGTTTACATCAATTCAAAAAAGGTCTAGAGTTAGGTTTAAAATAAGGTTGAGAGTAGGACAAAGTCACTAGTTACTTGTAATAGCTTGAAAATATTAATTAAAATCATAAAAGACAGCCTATGACAAAAGTATTAAAAACTATTATTGTTCCTTATAACCTTATTAAAAAAGATTTGAAAACCATCTTTATGGAGCCAATAAAGGGTGCTATTTATATTGTGTGTCCATAAGGTCTTCTAAGTCCTCTCCCAGTTAAATGGGATTGAATGGTGTGCTCTCTAAACCTTGATCTTGGCCAACAACTACTACAACATTATTCTTGGATTTTGTGGGATTTGAAACAATGATCTCTATATCAAATAATGCCTAGCAAGCTACCTCAGATTTCTTCTCTAGAAGGTCTAATTTCTATAAAATGGCTTATTATTGTTGTCCTCTACCCTTCACCACTTGAGTAATGAAGACTTTATTAAGCCAATAGAGCTCAATGAGCTTAAAGACTTTGGTGTCTCTAGATATAAAAAAACTTGGTATTCAACACCCAATCCTTAAATTTTGCCTCCAATTGGAAATTGGAGAGCTTCCTTCTTTTCCGTTTGATAGTTCTACTTAATGGATGCTACCTCATTTTTTATGTCCTTATAAAATTGGTGATGGAAATTCATGGCTTCCATGGCATCCACTTAGGCTTGGGTTATGTGATGGGTGGTTTTCTAAAAGCAATATCTTTTAACATTATATTTGGAGTGATTACCTAGGCTTTGCATGTTAGATTCAAGCCATTCATCTTGCTCAATTCTCTTCATGGTCATTGAATTATAGTGATTAGAAGTATTAGAGGGAGGGTTAGAATTTAATTCAGTGGCATGAACCAACAAAAGGAGGGAATGGGTTTGGGTGGACAAGAGGGTTGGTGGTTAAGCATCAAGAACCAACAAACCCAACTATGCTTATGGCATCCCACCCTTAGAAACTTGGTATAACTGGAAACAATGATAATGAAATGAGATAAAACAATGAAACAAATATAGAACTTACCACAACTGCCAAAGATAGGAACTTGGAGAGTAGAAACTAAACCTTTTCAATCCCTAATTCTTACAAAATGTGTTTCTCCTTCGTAATTGAACCCTTCCTAGCTATAAAATCATTTTTCCTTCTAAATTAATGATTATATATAATGGAAATCCCATCATTATTTGAGGTTTCTCACATTGAATGGGAGAGAGTGGTCTAACAATGAGAGCATTTTCACTTTCTTTGGCATTATGTCGTTCTTGCTCCAATTCTCTCAAGGAATACCCTTCTCCTTTGATAGTTCTTTGTGGAATTCTGGTCTTTATACCCCTCGTGAATCCCCTCTATCAAGCCAGAAGGGGAGTAAGGGGTTTTATCTGGCAAGCATCTAGTGTGGCTTTCATAGGTAGTAGGAATTTTATTCTTTGGTATTGTATGTTGTTATATGTGGTTTGTAGGGAATTAAGTTTACACTTCCTCTATATATTGGTGTAATTCTCATTGTGTGGTCATGTTCCTCAGATGCTAGGGAATTTGAGCAATTTTTGAATATTTTATAGGAACAAGGGGTAATGTATGGTGGTGGGAAACGCAGGCGGTTGTCTATTTTTGTGGCCTTATCCAATGTGCGTGGGTTGTTTGGTCTCCATGGTCGTGTTGTGTTCAGGTTGTGGGGGAAGGGTGGAGCTTCTATTACATTCTTCTGGGATGAAGTCTAAATGCAAGAACATGAAGTAGGTGGTTGAGTACTATAGGAAGAATTTGGTTCCGGGTAATGGGGAATGTTGGAGAATTTGACAGAGACCACTAGGGGACTGGCCCTCTCTACAAGGTGTTATGTCAGATAGCATTGGTGTTAAGCATAGAGAAATTGTGGGATTGTGGAAAGAATATCGGATTAGGGAGAGTGAGGATCCTCTAGTCCATAATAGATTGTAATGTACATTCTAGGAGGTTGAGATTGTTTTCATCATGTAGAGGGAGAGAGGCAAGCTGAGGAGAGGCCCTGCATATTATGAAGAGAGAGCTCAGAGAGGGAGCTTGAGGTTAGAGAATATAGTTTCAGGATTTGTAGTAAGGCTTAGGGAGTGAATCCCTAAACAAATAAAGGAGGAGTTAGCTAGGCAGAATGGGAAACGTCCTTATAAAGAATGTCCCTCTCAGATGTTGAAGTGTAGGTAGAATGGAAAGACTACCTCCTAGATATGAGGAACACATGTAGTCGAGCCAACTAATACTTGCTATAAATATCTATTGGCAAATTAAATTCCTATCGAGGTGCACATTGATGGACAATTAGGAAGTTAAAAGGGACCTTATGCATGCATTGGACCACATGCATGGCCATATGAAGCATTATGATTACATATTGGAAAAGATAGATTGTTAATTGACAAGGATCAAGTAGCACCTTGGCATTCTTCTAGTGATGGCCAAGACCCCAAAAGATCCTACAGACCCAATTCCAATTGTGGGTTCTGACTTGAATCAACTGGCTTGACTGAATGATGAAACACGAGTAATGATTTTCTTTTTATAATAATTTATATATGTGGCCAAATAGGCTAAAATCATAGCATAAGATTGTTGGATATCAATCCTTTTAATTCTATGTTATCTTTAGTGTCTTTTCAAAAGATATAATTTTGTTTATGTTTTGTTTTCGATTTCACCTCTCTTGTGAGCGATCAGAATGATTATTTTTGAAATACTAATATAATTCTCTTTAATACAATTCACGTTACACAAAAATAAATAAATAAATAAATCTATCAAATCTCTCTTATTTTTTATAAGACATAGATAACGATTCGATATATATATTAAATCTTTATCATTTATATTATTATATTATGTATATTTAATTATAGGATATAAGCATTATCTAGCTAGTGATAACATCTTTTGGATAATAAATTATGATAATGTCATTCTCAACCAGAAGCTAGTTAAAATGAGCATTTAAACGAAACTTTTAAATATTATATTAATAAATATATACCACAAATCCATAGCGTAGGGAAAAGAATATGTATCCATTAATGTGGTGTAATTATAATGTTATTGGTAGTGGTGTTGTTGTTGGTAGTAGGGACAATGCTGTTTTTTTCTTCATGGTCATCATCAACATTATAGTAAATCGTGATGGTTGGTTAGAAGATCATGGCTAACATTCCAATGATCATTTATGTGGAAATTTCTATGTTCTTACATGTTATTATTTTATACTCTTGATTCACCAACCAACCTTCTGGGAGAGAGTGGTGCTTTATGGGGATTGCTTCATAACATTGTGGAGTCAATTACACACATGACTAGGTGGTTGTTGTTGAAGAAGTAGTTCCATTTTCATCATTATGTTGGGATCAATTACACTATCTAGGAATTGATTTCTTCATGTCAAGGTCAAAGATTAAATTCATGGGGCAAATCATGTGGATAATTATTACTTTAATAATTATAAATAATTTGATTTAATCTTATTGTTAGGTAATGTTCATAAAGTGTTAAATTTAATTGTAATTTACCTAATTATATTGAAGTTGCGAAAACTTTAATGATTTTGAAAATTAATTAATAGAAATAATTATAATGATGTTTTAGAATGTTAAAAAATAATGTTTGAATGTAAATATATTATATAAAAAAATACTATAAATTCAAATTTATAATGATTTTCTATATTATTTAATTAAAAAATTATAAAGTACAATGTAATTATAAATATAAATATAGATCTTTAATTATTGTACAATTTTTTTTAAAGGAAATACATTGTCTTTAATATCCTCTAAGTTATATGGACGAGAATCATTTTGATTTTGTTATGTAATGTATATGAGCTATTTCTTACCTAAATAAATAAAGGGTTTTTTTCTCTTAACCTTTAAACTTTATTAAAAATGAGAAGAATGAGCATTGTGTGAGTAATGGGTTTTTATGATATTATATATAAATATTTTTAAATAATTTTCATCTTTTTATAAAAAATTATGTGAGTAATGGTGTTTTTATAATATTATATAAAATATTTATAAATATTTTCATTTTTTTTATATTAATTTTTAATATAATATTGATTGTATGTTTTTATTATAAGAAAGTGTTATGCTATTTTTAGGTTTTGATATTTTTTTAATAATAATGATAATTTTGTATTTATATGTAAATTTGTTTCAGGATCGCAATAATGCATCAAAATAGTGCATAGCTATATTAAAAAAAAATCTTAAGTTTTTTTATCTAGTGAAATTACAAATTTTTCAGAGGGACTCCAAATTAGACAATAAAAAAGAGGGTTTTGTAAGTATATACCTTTGAAAATTGATTCACAAAAAAAAAAAATTACATGTCACACTATAATTAATTAATTAATAATGTAATCCTTTATAACTATGAAATGCCAATCCATTTATGATGTAGGAGCATCCTTGGCTTTGGGAAATTCTCATCAACGAAAAAAAAGTTTCGATTGAGTTTGTAATAAGTGTTGTTACTACCATGCGTTTTAAGTTGTTGATACACCTATTATATTAGTTGTTGATACACCCAACTGGTAGTTGCTACAACTCCTGTAGCTACATTTTATCAAAGCAACGACTTCTCTCCAGTTGTTGACACTCCTAGGATCATGTGTTGATGCTCGTGTTATGTGGAGTTGTTGACACACCCAAAATCAATAGTTGTTTAGTTGTGATGCTACAGGACAAACCATGTTAGACGTGTTGCCAAAATGAGATGTAAGTTACAAATTTGGTTTGTCTCCATGTTGAGAGGAGGTGAATCAGTTTAGTTTTGGAAGATGAAGAGGTTGACATCCTAGGAATCGATTTGTTTCATTGGAATACAAAGATTTCAGTAGCATGAGGATAAATAGCATGAATAATGAAGGAAAGGGATTTTTTTTTCCTACTTTCAGCCTTTGCTTCTGCGTCATGGCTCTTGGATGTTTGGATGTTAGACTGCTAGTGTTGGTTTGGCTACCGCATGATTTTTAGAGAGCGCGAATGGTCGGGCTTGATCATGATGAAATACTGCTCCATGATGAAGCTGCTGAGTTAAAACAGCAAGCAAATTCTAGGGTTTCTCGACACGGCCAAGGACACAGTTCACACTAACGCGCAGTTTGAAGGCTTCAACTCGCTTCAGGTTCTGTGAAACACACAGTCTATGCATATATAACTTGAAAATTCAAACAGGCATCTAACCAAGCTCTGATACCACACATTGAAAAAGAAATTAACTCAGAAAAATATATAAAGCACACATAATAACCAGACACGCAATATTGGCGGAAAAAGGCTGAAGCCTCATGCTTCTCTCTCACTTTCATTATTATTAAAAAAATTGAATATAATGTTACAAATAAATAGATGAGAGACAATGTTCTCAAGATAGTGCGTGCTATCTTAGACACTTTTGGTTGAGATAATTTCTCCTTTGGTTGAGATAATTTCTCACCAGACACACACCAATATAGGAGTTACCTAAACTAACTCCTATCTTAGAGGAACAACCCAAGAGTTAGGCACAAATTCCTAACTTGGAATATTTAATTAATTAATTTATTTTTGGATTTATTATTGTTTTATGAGAGAGTCTAACACAAATAATAATAAGCATAACAAATGTGTCAATAAAATAATAATTTGACTTGAGCATGAAAACCATGCTTGAACGAATAAATTTTCTTTTTATTCTTTTTAATTTTACATAAAATATACAATAATAATAATTATGAAGACCAAGACTAATTACATTTTTCAACACTCCCTCTTAACTAGAGATGTATTCATAATTACAAAACTAGTACAAGGATACTTCTCAAATTGAAATGTTATCATAAGAAGAATCAAATTTATAAGCCATCATCAAACATCAACATAATTACCAACATTTTCAAATTGCAATTTAGCAAGGCCTTGACTAATAAGCTCTAACTCTCCATTGGATTAGAGCACAATGTTGGGAGGCATACATATGGACACTGCAACAACTGCCTCTCAAGGCACATACCCTATTCATATGTTCACTAGGTGTTATCACTTAGAGGAAACCCGGCTGCGAGAAAACCTCCAAGGTAACCTCAAACCTCTTTTAGGTTGAAAGTTGGCCCTTCAACCTGGAGAGGGATCTCTCCCTAAAACTCAACTACTCTAGGTCACTGTAGTAGTAGGTTTTACAATTGAGTTATGTGGCCATATTTAGTTTATAGGATGAAATTTTGGTTGGGTTATATCTAAAACACATCATTGGGAATGGAGTCGAGTTTTAACAAATGATGCTACAAATATAATGAGCAAGAAACAAAAAGCAAGGTAGCAATAACTCCTTTGACAATTTGATAAATTTGGAAGAATAAGTCTTAAAAGAAAACATAAATATAGCTGATAGGAACAACAGATATTAATGACTGATAAATACGAGAAAGGAGCATCAATGAATCCCAATCTCAAATACTAACATTTTGCATCCATGAAGAAGATCTTTCATAATAGAGAAATAACAGACAAGGAACTACCACACATGAGTTTTCTGCAAATTCTCATCAAACTATAATATATTTAAGATTTTCTCAAATACATCAGAATGCTAATGTTTTTACAATAGAGGCCAACCTTTTTCCTTTCTTTAGAAACTGCCTTTATAGGAAAGTCTGCAAACTAAAACAAGTTTTTAGCAAAACTTAATTATAAAATCTAAAAATAATAATGTAATTTATCAAATGCATGCATATAGAAAACTTCCTAATTCTATACACATCTAAATATCATGTTTTTGTTGGAGTCATGGATGGAGATAAGGATCAACAAGTTGAATTTGGTGAGGTGGCATCCAAGTCAATAACTATCCATGAGCTTTTTCCTCATGAAATCTTGAAAAATAGGGTCTAGTGAGCCCTCCAAAAATCCAAAACCATGATAGCTATTAGAAAACTGAGAGAGGTTTTTCTAAATAGGTTCATTTTGGCTAAAAGCCTCTTTCGTTTTTGAAATATCCATTCTCATTTGTTCGAGATATGATTTTGAAAACAATTATTAAACCAGGATTGAAAAATCTTGAAAAACAACCTTTCAAATGTCCCTTTGAATATTTCAAAACGTAACACGTATTAGAAAACGAAAAGAGGTTTTTCTAAATGGGTCCATTAGGGGAAAAATCCTCATTTGGTTTCATAAAATTCATTCTCATTTATCTAGAAAACGTGCCCAAAATTAATGTGTTGTACAGGAAAAAAAAAGTTTTAACTGGCCAATCTTATCCAAAATGTTGATAAGCCCGTTGTCAGCAAATTATTCAGAAAAAATTATCAGAACGTTCAAGTGATGATAGCCTTGATATCGATGATTTACTTGCTTATTACAACTAAAATGCTGAAACTGAAACTGTCATCATTTTCTGAATTTTTTTAAAAGAAAAGTTAATGTGATAACACTAGGTATGTCCTTATACGATTATTCTTATCTTGGATCCCCAATCTTGAAAGAATATCAATATCTTTTACCACTCTTATCTTGGATACTTTATCTAATTCTCAAAGAGTGTTGGTTCATGGGGCTACTTCCTATCTTGGATTCCCAATCCTCAAGGAGGTACCAGTCCTAGATGCTTATCCAATCCTCCATTCTCCCTCCTAGTTCCTTCACTAGGTGTATGAATATTAGTCCTGACCTAGTGCATGAAACATGGAAAATATGGTTTCCATCATCACTCCCTCTCAACTAGGGAGGAGATCCTTCTTCTTAAACATGGAGGAGATTTCTTACTCCCTCTCAGTTAGGGAGACATCATCACTGTTATATGAGATTTATGATTGCGGAAAAAAGTATCTCCCCTAGGTCAGTGGCTAACCTAGAACAACAGAGAGACAAGGAACCCAATGCTTTTCCTTAAATGAAATATATGAAAGAGTCATGCCTACCTAGAATCATTCACACACTTTTCTCCTTTAGCTTGGAAGCTCCAATTCGAGCTCTAAATGCCAAAATTAGAGCATGCATAGTCAGATAACACTAGCCAAGAAAATACAAGATCTATGAAATATCATCTAAATACTTAATTCAATAGATCAACATGGTATTGAAATATATGAAATAATTACATCACATAAAGGAAAGCAATGAATTATTTTCATTAATATAAATGGAAGGAGATTACAACCATTAGTAGTAGTTGATCTTGTAGAAGAGCTCCTCCAAGTTGTTGACTTTGTCCTTTCCTTGTCACAATATGCACCTCCAATCACCCTAAATGCATGAGATGATAACCACTAACTACAACAACATAAGGGCAAAATCACTCTCCAAAATCCGAACCCCAACCACATAGAAGGTTGGGAATATATAGAGAAGTAGGGTAAGTTGGGAGTTCTTATACAATTACCAACTTAGGGTTTGAGATCCACCTTTGATGGAGGGATAGGATCAAAGGATAAGTGGTGAAAAACCCAAAGTAGGTTAGGATAGGATCCGAATGTTTTATCCAAGGTAATTAGTTAAAACAACTTCTGGAAACTCATAGAAGGGGAAGCTTCCAGAATCCCGATCATTCTCCTATATTTCTAGAACCAACATAGGTGCAAAGAGGAGCAACCTGTTGGCGACCAACATAGGCCACAATGGAGCAACTTGTAGGTGATTGCACCCCAGTAGGCATATAAGGAGTTTTGGTCCTAAAACTGGATCAAACGATGTAGTTTAGGGCTGAAATTTTGGGGGATGAAGGGAACATGCTTAGGGCTTTGTGCAAGATGGTGACAACGGGGAATAGGATGTTAATTGATCCCATTAGGAGCCTAATTGATTGGATGTGAAAAAATGGCCTATAATAGAATGTCCCCTAAAGAAAAAAGTCAGAGATGATGACTTATGACTAAAGTGCTGTACCTTGTGACAAGTCGAGATCGAGTTGGGATCAAGGAAAACCGACTAGCTTCATCTGTTACAATACGTTTACAACATGGCACCTTTTTTTGCTTTGGGAGGGATACCAATACTCAGATCATAAGCTAACATAACATGTAAAATGATCAAACGATGCATCCACAGATGCAACTAATGGACCCATGACTGGATGATTGTCTATATGATCATGGCCATCCTACATTGTGATCTTTGTATAACTCCTGAAATCACAACCCAGATGGATAAAACTAGATCCGAGGTCTTCTATCTCATTCACATGACCAACAAATGTATGAGTCTAGCCATGTGAATCAATGAGTTGGAGTCAAACATGGTGGACACCATCTAATTACTGACCAATGATACAAGCCATTAACGTTAATGAGAGAAACCACTGGTGTTGTTAATGCCTCTCAAATTATTATAGTATAATCCATATGGTGTGAATAAATGAGTTTATGTTGAACACCACACAAAATCCTTTGATCGAAGGCCATTGAGGTAAACCTGTTGTTGAGAGAGAGGAAACTTTCCTTTGATGTATATAAGCACTAAGTTATCAAAGGTGTGTTTTTAAGTCAACTTTCTGGATGAAGTGCTGATGTTGACAGGAAGTGACCCATTGCAGGAGGGACTTGATGTATTCCCTGTCAAAGACATGAAGCGGTATCTTGATTGAGACAAAATGATCAGAATGATTCTAATATGGAACTGGATCAAGAAAGGCAGTCATGAAATGAAGGATTAAGATTATTGTAGTAGAGATCAGCTGAATGGTTTCTCTTAAACACACCGACAACACTAAATGGAGTTGGAAGCATTGACCCAAAACCGAAATGGAGGATTTGAAAATGGTATGATAACCAAAAGAGAAGCATATTACCCAACCAAATGGCCATAGAGATGAAGCGGAGAGTGTCGTGTTCAAGAGCGACTCACTGGAATTAGCAAAATGGAATCTCTCATTTTCCTAATTTCCCCAACCATACTAGTCATTACCTCTTTATTTTTTAACAAGCTTGAGGAGGATAACATATACTTGATCTGTAAGTTCATCCTTCAAATGAATACCTCCAATTATATTTAATGAACCCTGAGAAGGAGTTCTACCTCATCATGTTTGACAAGTCCATCGTTGTTTGATGTTTTTACGAGTCCAGAAAATGTAAAAATCGACACCTTTTTCATGTTTAGAGAGTTTGAAAAAGAGGCGAAATAGAAAACTCCATATGTCCCTTTTGGTAGATAGTCTCTTAAGTAATAAAAAGGTAGAAAAAAATACCCAAGAGAACCTCTTAACCATGTTCGACTAAGGTATTCCATTTTTGTAGTTAACCTATCTCAGTCTGGAAAAGGGTTAAACTTATACTGAGTAGACTTCTTTTCATTTACTTTTACGAGTTCAAAAAGACAAGTGCTCGACAACCTTTTCATATTTTGGGAGCCTGAAAAGAGCTGAAAGAGGACTCCAAGGGGGTTCCTTTTTTGTAGGTTTATACGGCCTAAAAAAGAGATAAAATTATACTCTTTGGTCAAAATAACATGTTCAAAATGTAATAAAATCCTACTAACAGTTGGTGACCTTCTCAAAACACGACAAGAAGGATTAAACATACATGTTTCATAGTAAAAATGAAGCATATCTAGGTCAAAATACTAAAAATGAATAAAATAATGAGAAAATGACCGTAAATATTCAAAATGACTTTTCATTTTCACCATTTCACATTTTACCTTCAACAATGAGTATTTGGAGCCCTTTCACCCTCGATCTTCTGCAGCTGATTGTGGCCAATCCAAGGAACCATTTTGAGTGTTGTTGCTTCCAGGTAGGAACTAAAATCTTTGTCTATCTTTCTATGTACATTTTAGTGTTTTGATGCAAAATTTTTAAGGTTTTGAGGCCCTTGGGGTTCATAAAAAATGCCCTGGGACCAACACAACTCCCTTGTGTTGAAAAAGGTGTTTCACCTAGGCAAAGGAACATTGTAGACAAAGGTGCACTTCTCTAGCAAGCACTACTGGGATGCGTTTTTTCATTTCTTCAAGTTTTCTTTCACTTTTTCCTCAACTTTTGTCATATTTTTTGCATGGGAAAGAACCTAATGGATTCCTTGTTGATGTTTTAGGTACCCCTTAGCACAAAATGACATTCATTTGGAGAGAAAAATAACATGAGGAACAAGAATTGAATGCAACAAACGACCCTTCTACCATATAGGTGCTCAAAACTATGGGTTGTTGAAATTATTTAGGCTTCTTGGTATGAGGCAACATATAGAGTTGTTGAAATACCTTCTTCGTTCATGGGATATTCAAGAACAAGTGTTCAGGTTTGGGGAAAATCTTCTCGAGATACAGGTAGAGGATATTTACTTTCTGAGAGGTTTTTCAAAGCGAGGTGCCCCCATCTCTCTTCTAGGTGGAAGAAGTGGTGGTGAGACAGTGAAAGGCTATATCTATACCTATTATAGACCTCGAGCCCTTCCTACTAGAGATGGAAAGATAAACATAAAGGATGTGACCTAATTACCTTTGAGAACGATCTTGTTCATTATTGCAAGATTGGCAGGTAGCTCAACACTACATGTAGTGAGTAAATCATACATACAATATGGGATAGAGTGTCTAGAGCCGATAGTATTCAACTGGAGCGAGGGTGTCTTGGTCAATTTGAAGGAACAAATTACTAAAGCAAAGGAGGAGAAGTTGAATAAATTCGGATATGATGCAATCTTAGTCTCTTTTCCTCTAGAGTGGGTACCATTATTGCAGCCTCAGTAGATTATACTCGACCCCGTTGATTAGAGGATCCCATGGATGAGGAGGTGGATAGACCAAATGAGCCATCATGCAGGTCCATCAATGATAAACTTTTCACCAACCTTCTTTAGATGGCTACGTAGATATTTCATCGTTATCGATGATTATCCTTAAGCAGGGACAGATTTTTGTGATGAACCTGAGCTCAAGTTGCCTAAGGGTGAGAAATAGGATGCTTCAGGTAAGATAATTTAACCATTAAGTTTTTGAAAGTTTTAAGATTTTTTTTTCATGTTTTTTTTATTTTTATTTTCCCAAGACTAAATTATTTGAATATTTCATGTATATATTAGACCTATTCGACCAGTAGGTGGTACAATCTCCATCGTATAGAGAGACAACCACATGAGGATATAGTGGGACTAGTATAGGTCTCTATGGTAGGACGAGATGTGCTATGATATCTTGAAGTAGTTGAGATCCTGTCAAAGGTGGAGTGCCACATGGAGGGACTGACACACAAGGTTGATGAGACAGTGGTCAATCAACTTCCATTGCGACTTCAGTGACATACTATTGGAGTGCCTAGTCATATCGGACGGCTAATGCGCAAGATATCTCATGGAAGTGTTGTTTTATCATGAAGACCACTGATTTGTATACTTAGATGTTTGCATGTAGTTTTTATATGGGCGATGTAGCCATATGTGTATCAGAGGACACATTTTGTAAAACCAAACTTAATATATATATATATATATATTCAGTGTTTCCTAGTTCCTATTCTGCTTTCAATGTGATGTGATGTGAATTGAAAGTTATTTACATTCGTTGCAAATTTTTATCTAGAACAAAATTAGCTAGGGAATTTGCTAATGTGTTTAGATTTCTAGAAATATGTTCGTATCGTATGAAATAAACATGTCTTTCTAGAAGACGCACTCTCAAAACCATGCTAAGGATGGTGGGATTTCTCACTGAATAGATATTAGTGATTTGTAGTACTACGAGCTGTGATTCAATCTTGATGACTATACGATAGATACCATGTGAAATAGCATCCGATAGTAGCTCAAACACTGTGATATGTTCAATGATGTTGTTAGTAGAGTGACCGATGCAAATCCTTTGTATGCTCACTAGCTCACCATTTGGAGCAAAGATAGCCCATGCTGCGGAGGATAGGTACTGAGTACTACAACTATCACCATCTGCATAACCAATATACAGTTCGAGAGAGGTTGACATCTGCAATCCAAAAGTAAAAAGAATCAACAGAAACCATGGGAAAATTTGAAAAACGCATTGCAAACACACTCAACACACCTATAGATAGTATGTACACAATGTACTATGCATGGGATCAAGCATAGTATTTTTTGAGGTACAACCCATTTCTAGGCTGCTGATGAGCACCAATATTGTAGCAAGAATGTTGCAAATCCTGGGGCTACCAGCTTTACTTTATCAACCCAAGGTTCATACAAACTTGAAGGTGTCAGTGTTGTATACACAAGTAAAAGTGATGGTTCTACCCTTTTATCACTGTTCAGCTCGCAAGAGACCACTAGGGTTTTTCAAGCTAGAATTCTATGGATTTAGAAGAAGTTTGATTACTAAGGAGGGAAAGAGAAATCTACTCTAAGAGAAAGCTTGTCTACTACAGTAAGGAAAAAGACTGAAATCCAATGCTAAAACACACCATTTCCTAACTAACTACTAAGAGACTATGTTTCAATAAGAATGTTAATTTAACATGTATGAAATTCTATTGTCCTAAGCACGTAAGTTCAAAACATCAAACATTACTACTGTGCATGTAAATGACTAGAATAAATATGTTTTTCTTTTTATCTTTTTTATGGAAGAGTGTGAAAGCTAATCTCTTTTGGTGATGTGGCTTAGGAATGCTGGTGGATGGTTGGAAGGTTTTGGAGACCCTTAGGTGACCTTTTCTGGCTTCCTAGAGTCTTTTCCCTTAATTCAGCCTCAAAATAGGCCACTACAGGAAAAACTTCAGGATGTCCTAAAAACCTACAGGATTCCCTGTATTTCTATAGGATACAACCGAGAGAAAAATGATGGGTGCTAAAGATGATGGAAGGCTTAGGGAAGGTGGTTGGTGGATGGAATGAAGCAAAACAATGCCTAGGATCACTCAGAAATCAAAACCAAGGTTGGGAGATGGTTGGATTTGCTCAACATGCTTGGAGAAGTTTCTTTGTAAAATTTTGAAATTGGTGAGGGTCTTAGTGAAAGAAAGGAATGATTAGGGATGGATGAAGTTTGAAAGAGGTTTCTAGCTATGATATCTCCCTTTACTTCTGAAACACCTACACTGCATCAAAAATTGATATTTGCCCAAAAATCATGTAAACAAGGAGAATTTCAATAAGTTAGGAAAACAAAGTTTAATGAGTTAGTTGTCTACTTCATGCATGAGGAAAACTTGCAGCATAAGATGGAAGAAATGATGACTAGGTCCTACTCTTGCAAATTGATCAAATGCTAGCTTAAGTACAAAAAACTCTAAATTCTATGAGAACATAGAATTCTATCTTTTTGGGGCTGCATAGGAGTCCTTTCCTCAAATCATGATCCCTGAAGGAAGAAGTGAGGCCAAAACACCTATTGAAAACTTTTTGATGGTTCTTTATCTCTTCTAAACTACTACTGAAGTAAAGCACAAATGGAAGCAAACTAATAAAAAAACTAATCAAATCTACACTACTTGCAATGAAATACTTCTAAGACAATTTAGCCATGCATCTATGAAATCAGTATAAGAATAAAAATACAAGAAGAGGATCCTTTTCTACTAGGGTTGGGCCCTAACCCAAGAGCTTCATCCCTCTAAGTTAACTCAGTACTGGATCAAGAAAAAGCTCATTCTCATTATCAAAACAGAAAATTACATAGCAATGTCTTCCACAAGTCTAGAGCTCAAAAATAGCTAGTGTTTTTTACATCAAAAAAATGAATCCTAATGAGGCTCTAGGCCTCTTTATTTATAAATCTGAAGTCTCCAACAACCTCCTTAAATTTATGGAGGCTTGGCTCCCAAACTCGAGATAAAATAACTCTTTGATTGTCACTTGCTCGACTGCCTTTTGATCTTCATGACTTGGCTACTTGTACTTCGAGCTAGTGTGATTGATGGAGGAATATTCGAATGAGGGAGGATTAAATGAGGAGGATTTACCTCCTATATTCTCTCTTCCTTGTCCGATTCGAGTTTTAGCCCTTAATCTTGCCAAAATTCCTTGATTTTCTCTCACAAACCTACATTCAATGCACATTACTCCACTAGGCATAATATCTCACTTTAACTCATCTCATTAAACAAAATATAATCAAAACATGTAATAAATTGTGGGTAGAGTTGATTTGACTAAGATAGGAGGTGAATTAAGGTCCATATGTTACCCAGTGATGAGGCTCTACTAACTCATAGGCCCCTTTTACAAGGACATGCTTGAAAATGTATGGGCCCAACCACATATGCTGGAAGTTTCTTGGACCTAACTTATCGGCCTCCTAGTCATATAAGAGAACCAAATCTCCTTTCGAGAATACTCTAGGATTGACACTTTTGTCATATTATGCTTTGATGCATCTTTTAAGAGCTTCATTGACTAAAGCGGCTTTGCATCGGGTTTCATCCAAACAAGTTAGATGCAAAAGATGCTCCTCCTCTATAGAAGAAGTAGGAAGAAGTTTGATAGCTAGTTTCTATGATGGAATTCACATTCAATAGGAAGGATCACTTCGAGATCATAACCCAACTGGAAGGGTGCGAATCTAGTAGCAGTCTTAACTGGGGTTCAATATGCCCACAAGGTAGCAAAGAGAAGAAAGTTCCAATCCAATTTATGGATCCCTATCATATGTTGAAGCATAGCCTTAAGAACTTTTTTGATAGCCTCAACTTGTCTGATAGCCCGAGGATAATAGGGAGTGGAATTTTCATTTGAAAGTCCCAATTTGGAATCTAATTTGGTCATCATATGGTTCTGAAAATGCTTCTCGTGATCCATAACTATTGCTTGCGAAACACCAAACCTAGCAATGACGTGGTTGAATAAAAAGTATGTAATCATTTTGCCAGTGTTGTTAAATGTAGGCATCGATTCGACCCACTTAGTAAAGTAGTCAACAATGACAATGATATATCCATGCCCCCCGGTCGAGTGAGGGTTACATGTCATAAAGTCAATAACCCATTTTGCAAGGGGACCAATGGCGAAAATGGGATGCAACAAAGTAGGTGAAGCACATATTTTACGATCATAGATTTGGAACACATGACACTTCTAGACTGCGAGGATACATTCGTGGAAAATGGTGAGACAAAAGTGTAAGATATTTTTCATGGTAGCATAACTAGATAAATTTCTTCCACATGCCCTTGAGTGGAATTCATTAAGAACTTTCTTGGCCTCCTCAAGGGTGAGGCTCCTATGTAAAATCATATCAATACCATGACGGTAAAGGGTGTCGTCAATAATCAAATAATTTTGGGATTGGTATTAGATACGTCGTTGCTCAGAGTGAGAGGTATTAGGTTAGAAAGTTTGGTTCTAGAGGTGGATCAAAAAATATCCATGCCATGGGTCAAATGATGAGACCATAAACAATGAATTGCCAAGGATGGAATCTTCAGATGTAGATTCAACATTAAGGGAAGGGAGATCACACATTAGTTCAACGAAAACTAAGGATTTCTTCTACTTGCATTTGATGAATTCTAGGTCAAACTCTTAGATAATAACAATCCACTTAGAGTATTTCCCCCCCAACAATTGACGTGACAATATGTAAGTCATAGGGTTGCAATATGAAATGACCATAGTTTTCCAAAGCAAGATGTAATGGCGAAATCTTTGGACGGCTTGAACAACCACCAAAGCCAATTTTTCTACATGAGTATACCAGATCTCAATATCGTTGAGGTTTTGACTCAGGCAATAAATGAGATTTTCAGTCCCCATATCATCTTCTTGGACCAACACCATATCTATAGTAGAGATGGCAACAATAAGATATAGGAAATAGTTGCACTGATAGTCAGGGGGATATCAGAGAGATGCCTGAACCAATGCATCTTTCAAGGCATCAAACACTTTATGTGCAACATCATCCCAATGGAAGGGGATCCCTTTTTTTAGTAAGTGAGTAAATTCTTTGGTCATTTTAGCATAGTTAGGGACGAACCTCCTTAGGCATTTAGTTTTCCCTTGGATTATTTGTAGCTGAATGAGGGTAGAAGGCGCAGGAAATTCAACAATTGCCTAGAATTTCAAAGGATCAATAAAAATTCCTTATTTCGAAATAACAAAACCAAGGAGTCAAATCGAACTGACATAGAACACACATATGTGTGGGTTAAGTTGAATGTTATAATGTATACAATAGAGAAAAATGGCTCGTAAATACATGGGGTGATCAACCTGACACTTGGAGTGAGTAGGGAGATTGTCCAAATAGGGCTGCATGATATGCTTGATGTCATGGAAAATGTAATCCATCACATGTTGAACTATGGCCCCTACATTATTTAAACCAAAAGGGATATTTATATAAGAAAAAGTACCCTAGGGAAAAATGAATGTAGTTTTAGGTTGGTACACTAGGAGAATGTTGATTTGATTATAGCCCAAGAATCCATCCGTGAATGAATAAGTCTCACACCCAGCACATTCATCAACAATCTAGTCAATAAACAAGGTCGGGTATTTGTCGTTTGGACAATCACGATTTACATCTTGATATTTGGCAATACTCAAATCGTGCAGTGTTTCTTCATGACAAGGAAAAAGTTTGATACCCAATTAGTTAAGGGAACAAGGTATATGAAACCAGGCTGAAGAAGTTTTTCGATTTCAACTTTTATCCTAGTAGCCTTCTTGGGATGGGCCAGATAGAGGTGATGCCAGATGGGTTTGGCATCAGGATACTTCTTAATTTTGTGTGCCACTATGTTTGGGTCAATACATAGCATTTATTCATACGTCTAGGCAAAAACATCTCTAAAATCATGAAAAAGGGCTTGATAAATCTTAATTTCAGATGAATAACAATATGCTCTGATGTATATATTTTCGACTATTCCTAGTTTAATTGAAATATCAAGAGGAATAATTTCTTCAATATTCTAAAGATTCTTCTCATAGTCAATCTCATGAATGGAGACAAAATTTGTAAAGGGTTTGAAAAAATTAGGTAGGTATACACCACTAATATTATCTTCAATGGTATCTTGGAATGGGGAACAATGATGATGTTCATCCCATGGCACATCGTTTGACATCATGATTTCCATGATGCTTTTGTCAGTAGAGAATATACGGAAGAAAGGATTAGAGGTTGTGCCATAATCCAGTGATTTATCTACCCAATTAATCGAAGAAAAAATATGGGTTGCACAAGCCAAATATATGCCTTCGTAATCTTGCTCAATTGGGCTATGAAACATTCAATCGCAAAAACTTTGGATGTTAGTTTCATCAAGTAAAATCCATAGATCAGATAGGATTGTAGAGGATGATATCATATAGATATAAGAAACCCAAGGAGAGGAGCTGGGAAGGAGAGGAGGAGTGAGCGGAAAGGTTCCCATGAGCGATGAATCCTTCAATAATCCAACTTTGACATGTTTATAGGAATGTAGGGCTTCCCTTACAAGAGGGACACTTCCAGTAACATTGGAATCAGAAGTGAAAAAGGTGAGTTTATATATGGCCACGATCTTGCCTTTATGAGGAAAGGAAATGATTTAGAAGTAAGTCGAAACAACAGAAGCCATAAAATAAACCCATGTACATCCCAGTAGAAGATTATAATCAAGAGGTCCGTCAATAACTTCTACTTCAAGAAAGATAATTCATAATCCCACAAGGTTTATATGTACTTCCATCAAAGGATTTTAATGTGGTGGTCGATTGACTCAGTTGGGGTGAACCAATCGCCTTCCAACAAGACAAAGACATGATGTAGGTCAAGCCTCCCTAAGCCACAATAGAATGATGAATGTTATTACCATGGACAACCACCTAAATTATAAAAGGTAACTGAGCTAGAAGTCGAGGGGTATAGTTTTCATGAGATAAAACCACTAGGTTGGAATCCATTGGATCCACACATTTGATAGCTAATAATAAGGCCTTCTTTTGGGTGGGAAAATTTTGCATCACCTTAAGAGTCGACATAGCTTATGGAAACTGAGCCAAGTATTCAACTACATTATAATTTTGGGCAGCTCTCGAACGAGGGTTGAAAGCGGACTTATGGATAACATCCTTCAGAGGCTTGATAGTCAATTCTGTAGGACTTGGAGGTGGAATAAGATCAGATGAAGGTGTTTCCAAACTGGAAGGTTTATCAATAGCCTGGTCATTCAATGGATTCACATTACTGTAGTCATTATTCCGGGTGGCTACCATGACATCAAATTTAAGCTTTGAGGAGGAAAGCATCAAAACCGTGTTAGAGGAAGAACCATTCCGGGCAACCATATGAGTCTCTTGATTGGGAAATGGGTTGGTCAACACGACAGGAGAAGTGGGTGATTTAAGAAACTAATTCACTTCAGTGTGGTGTGGACAATCACGTGTAAAGTGATCCTTGTTACAAATCAAACATGGGTATTGAGGATTTTGTTTCTCATTGAAAGATGAATTTTTTTTTTCCTGCAGTGAGGGATCTTTATTTTTCTTACCTTTACCTTTATTCTTGCTTCTAATTTGCTATTGAGACTTTCCTTTATCAGATGAAATGAAATTTAACTCGAAAGCAGAAGCTGCAGGAGCATGGGATTGAGGGTTTTGTGTAGGGGTGGTGAGAGCAATACCAGATGGTTTACTCAATGACTTCGAACTAGTAAGACCTATAATGCCATTGAAAACATGAGATTCTTTACTAGGTGTTGTCACTCACTGTTTTTTTAGTTACCAGTTGCTTCAAATGCCCAATAGAAGTTAAGTTTGTTGCTTAATTTTTTGCCACAGAAGCTATCAAAGCTAGATTAGACCCTCTCCATTGCATCGTGCTTAGAAAGAGCTTTCCAGTGGTATATAGAAGTCCAAAAATGGAATCCTGGAGCAGAAGATAAAGAATTTTGAAGATCCACCTTAGAAAAGCCTAGAAAACCAAGAAAATGGCTAAGTATGGAGGGTAAATCACAAGTGGGACCCAGGGATAAATCATCACTAATTAGGCTTTCTGGTAGGCAAGGAATATAGGAGGGGAGCAAGAGCAACGATCCTCTAATCACTGATATCGCATATTGGCTATCGGAGGGGTCTTGGGTCCAGGCAGAATGTTTTATCGGCAGGTTTCAAGACTGAGTGCCGATATCGCAGATTGGCGATCATAGGCGCAAAGGGGTGCACACTAGCGTAGGGCCAAAACCATCACCAAATGATGATATTGCAAGAATTGCTGAAGAATTGGGTTTTATTGTTAAATCGCTAGGGGCGGAGAAAATCAAATACAAAGGAATGGTTTACAAAACAAGGGCTGAGCTCTCCCTTTCACTCTCCTCCACGTGACATCAAAGATCGGCGATTGGCGGGGGTCAAAAATCGAAAACAATGAAAATTCACTGATTTGCTATGCCCGTGTTAATGTCCTTGGGACAACTGATTTTCAAATACAAAGGAATTCCCTACAAACCAAATGGCCGACTGGAATTTTTTTTCTCTCCTCTAGGGGGCCACCTGGCAGTGTCTGATTGGTCTACTGAGCTAACATGGTATCTGACGTCAGCAATGATGTGGTGTGTACGGATGATGCATGGCGGGTGTTGGCCCTTGTTTTTGATCAAATTTTGCTTATTAAAATCCACTTAATTTCCATCATTTTCCACCATATACCATCCACATACACCTTATTTTGACCTTATTATGCATATTCAAGCAAATAAATTATGTTTTTCAATTTTTAGATATTTTTGCAAAAATTGGGGTTTAAGAGTACTTTTGGACAGAATTAGAAATTCCCGTAATAGCTATGTGGATGACATATTTGCAGGACACTTGGGCTCAAGCTGGATGCATGAATGGAAAGCTTGGGAACTAGGACTGAACTAATTCCACTTGGTTTGGTCAAAACACCTTTATTAGGCCTGGTCAAGGCTGGTCAAACATGACTAGTCACCTAGAAAATCCCTAGGAAATAGGGCAATTTTGTGATTTCATGGGATTGTCCATATTTCTTGGGATGGATTGAATGAATTCGACTTAGATAGATGGATATGAATAGATATTATTGTTAGAGAGACTTTAGATCACTTTGTTTCATAAACTTCTATTTAAGCCAAGACTTTGAAGGCTTATGGGATGTAATTTTTAGATAACTTTAGGCCAAGACATTTGAATATTGGAGATTAATTAGAAGAACTTGTTCTACTTTCATTTTGCTGTTCATTACTGTGGATGAGTGCTTGAAGTTTCAACATTTGTTAGCAGCCTCAAGTGTGCAAGGCAAGGGTGGAGGGCCCCCACTCCAAGCTAAGCACACTTCATTGTTAAACTAGCTTAATTTTCATGAACTAGTTGCTTTAGATTTGTTTACTTGTTTTGTTTCAGATTTTCTTATTTGAATTAATGTGTGATGACTGTTGAATGGATATTGGTTTAATTCTAATCTACATATGAAGGGACACACAGGAATTTAAGTGAAATTCCCCTTCTATTTGATCTTGAACTAAAACTGAATTTCATTCTCCTTTTCTTATTTGAAGTTATTTATGCATTTCTGGTTTGAAGCAATGGTGATTATGATAGAGTAGAATTGTGAAGAAGGACAATTTGGTCCTTCTTAGTTAGGAGCCTCTTCTTTTACATCTACTGCATCATAAACCATTGTTAATTAGTTCTTTTAGATTTCTCTTCATTAAAGTAGTATTGCAGGGAATGGCAACCTGGTTCTCCTAAGTTAGGAGCCTCATCCCTCACATATTACATAAGTGAATTAAATTGTTAAAATAGGTTTATGTTTGTAATATGTACTTCCTTAACTCTTCAAATTTTATTTTCTAAGCTTGGCTACATCTGATATCCATATACTGTGGACTTGCCTCCAAGTTTTACAAACTCGGATTGATAATTAAATACTTGTGTTAATTTATGTTATAAATTAGCCCAACATTTTGGCGCCGTTGCCGGGGAGGCAATTATCAACATCGTCAAATAGAAGATAAACAAAAACACTAAAATTTAGTTAGTATACATTTCTCTTAGTTATGTTTCTTTATGCCGAGAAATAGAGATCCTAAAAGTAGATTCCCAAAGCAAAACCCCAAACAAACAAAAATAAAAATAAAAAATAACTACAAAATCCATTTGCAAGACAAGATCTAAAAAATGATGTTAAAGAATAGGTTACAACACTGCTCCATTCTTCAACATTCTTTCTCATCAAATCTTTATGATCAGATAAATTTTCATGTCCAAACATTCCTTAAAGTATATTTTTCAAATTTGGATGTGAGTTTGCTCATGATCTTGTTACGAAAATGGATGCATTGGAAATTCTCTTATACTTGAGAGAATGAATTATTTTTCTGAAATAGAATAGGATAGAATAGAATAAATAAACAAGTCAAATGAATTCACAATAAGACTTCCATAATAAATTTGCTTCAAACTGTCATGAATATTTTTTCAAATCATTGTTTAATATTCATTTGAAAGGACTACATGGAAAAATGAAGTAAGAACAATCCTATTTTGGGTAACCATATAGGATCATTTTGAAATCATGTTTTTTTTTACATATCTCTTGAAATCTAGTTTTGGAATCCATTTTGAAGTTTTCAATTTATATCACAAATAAAAATGTGATCAAAATCAAAACTAGGTCTCAAGTGAAATGTAGAGGACAGAGTTAGTACAACCTATATTTGAAGTGTCCAATGGAAACATTTTTATTTGACATTGATAGGGAAGATATCCCTTGGAATATAGTTTCCAAATCAATTTGAATCACTTCAATCAGGGATCATATGAAAAATTTATTCTTAAAATACTCACTACTTCTCGAAAAATATGCATGGTGACAATTCTAGGTCTTGACTGTTCATTGGCATATTTAACATACCAAATCATCTTATTTTTAAAATCTGTTTATATGGGAGACATATATTTAAGTCTTGTTTAAGACACAATTTTAATCATCCCATTTGGAGGTGAAATGAAAAATTTATGCCACATTTAGTGATTGCATGTCTTCAAACCAGTATAGTAAAACTCTGCCTCCTAGGTCTGTTCATCACCAATTTTGTGATATCAAGCCTAAGAATTTTTAAAACCTGTTTATACTAGAAAGAAAACAATGAAATTTAATATCTAAGTGGAATCATATTGATCATAGCTTTATCGAAGAAGTTACACTCTAAATAGTGACTGTTGGTCTGGTTAAAAATTAACAAGCAACTCTATCAAACATGGCACTCCTTATAATTTTTACCATATCATTTTAAACCATTTTGAAAACATATTCATACTGGAGGTAGCCATATGAATTAACTTAAACTTGGCTTTGGAATCACTCTAATTGGATATAAAATAAATATTTTGTAAACAAAATACCGCTAGGAGGTCTAGGCTGGCCACCAGTCCTCAAGGGGTAAATAAATGCATTTTGTTTGTATATCATCTTTGGACTTGTTTTATAAGAAATGCTTGTAATGATTTACATTTTTATTGGAAGAAGAGAGACTGTACACCTCTCTTCCTCCATCACCTAATATTGTATTGCAGGCAAGTGCTATGTTTTTGCAGGTCACAGGAAGAATAAAGGAGTGAATTCCATGGAAAAAGTACTTTACAAAGTCAATTTTAAAATCATATTTAACAATATGAATAAAAATTTTCAAGTTAAAGAAAAGTGAAAATTCACCTAATGTTGAGTTCATCCAATGAAACTCAAACTCTTGAAGCTTGTCTTTAGTTATTGACCAACAACACCAACAAACCCTACAACATGATAGAGATTGAGGCAAAAAGACATGAAGCTAATCATCAGAAGAAGAAGTCAAGTTATGTACCATGTCAAGTAACATCAATCTCCAAAGAAGCCTTTCATAAGCCAAATCTCATGATTTCATCCATCATCCATATTGTATGTTAAGCTCTGCAACCATGCATGTTGAAGTCCAAACTTATTATCTACCCATTTACTACTATATCATGAATTCAATATAACCTATTTTCATAAGATTTTCATACTTCCCTACTCCATTACACCCCACCTCCATCCAGAAAAGAAAAGAGAATAAAAAAAACTAGAAAAAGATAAAAAATAATAAAAGATTTTGGTTGTGAAAATCCACGAAAGTGGCACAATACAAACTCGAATTCATATAGGAAAACCAACCAGCTTGGCCAATATGAATTCTTTATTTTGTTTTACCATTTCTTTAGTTTGATTTTGCAGGAATCATCCTCTAGAATAAGAAAGACTTGGGGACAAGTCTCAAGATTAGCAAGGGGGAAGATTCATAAAAAGAAAACCATACAATGGTTTGATAAGGAACCTAAATAATGCACTTGCATTCAAATTTATCAGTTAGGGACCTGAACAAAGACAATATAAAAGAAACCTGAATATCAGATGCAGAAACTAGTGTCTACATTGCAATCTAACCTAGAAGAACCATCATCATAAGTAAAAAATGAATCAGCGAAAGACATCATCAGTTAGCATTGACATCAAGCTATTATGGAAGTATAAGTACAGTAAGTGTAAAATTTCTCTTAGAACCTTTGATTTTTCAAAAATTTTCAAGAAGTTGTTAAAACTAATTTAACTTGATATGAATTTATCACACTATCATTTTACATTCCATATTTATTCTACTCCATTATCTACATTTCACTACCTTCATTATTCTACAACTATATTCCTATTCATTTCCATATCCATTATCCTACCCATTTAGCTATCATTCCATATACCATATTTCATTCCATGTACCATACCACATCAACCCTAATTTTCTTAAGCATAAAGATAAAAAATGAAAGGCTCAAATATCAAATTCTTTTGATCTCCAAAAAGGAAGAAAAAAAGGTTAGTTTCATGATAAAACATTTAATTTTAAAATATGACCATTCTTTGGTAATTTTTAAAATTAAAATAAACAAAGGTGAAAACTTAAGCTAAATATTTGAGAATGCAAGCTAAGGTATATGGGCGGAGATGTAAATATGAAACAAACAAAATGGATGAACTGAAGGTATAATCATGATGCAAAATGAATTCAAATGCAATAGGGATAATGGAAATGATGAACCATGCATATTATGGGTATAATGATAAATGCAAAAGGTTCCATTCCAAATCGAAATTATTTCGATAGGCATGCAATAATTCGATGGTATGGTGGTATTCCATTTGGGCACCATGGAGCAAGGCACACAGAATAGTAAGAGGGATTAATCCTAGTCAGAGGTTGGCACATCAAACATCAAAATGGTCAAATGCATTTGAATACAGAGACAAGCCCTGTGCGATTAGTAGTGAAAGCCTCCGCCATTATTTAAACTATAGACATCAGAAAATTCGAGCTTCCTTCCACCATCATAGCTAGAATCAAGCTCAAGAGAATGCGCTGTAGTCATATGCACGCATATAGCACCCTGGTAGAAGCAGAAATAAGAAAGGAAAAACATAAAAGAAAGGGTTGCATAAACAAGAACTTGAACTGAGGAAGCCATGGTCAGAGAAATAAAATGCAGAGCTACTCAGCCATAGAAAAGCCATAAAAAACCGTGAGGAAATAGCTATGAGAAAATTGCGTAGGAAGCAGCGCAAGGCTCTGTGCTATGTAAAGAAGAAAAGAAGCAGTGATCAACGTGGGAAGTTGAAGAAATATTTAGAAGTGGAGGATTTTTTGCTAAGCTCCAACAAAAACCATAAATTACGCATCAAATCCATTAAATTGTGCAATAAACTCCAGTGAAAGAAAACATCGATCCCCAACAGTCTAAAAAAAAAAAACAATTTTGAAAATCAAATCCTGGGATTGATTGAAATAAGACTCTAGTTCCAGATTTATTTTTCTTAAAATTCTCTGCCACTTGTAAGAATCAACAACTTTACGAAATGCGAGGGAAGTAGTTTTAATGGAACTATATGATTAACAGGAAGAGGCATAATTAACATGGAGTTTTCCAAGAGTCCTCTTCCAGTTCAAGTATCAATTATCGATTTCCTCATGCACAATTTAACAAACGTGTTGCACAGTGAAAGTTACAAGCAACATAATTTCCCTTTCTTCCTCATACTTTGCATAAATGAAATTTGCAAAACAAAGAGAATTAAAAGATGAATTGCAGAACAGAGAAGATATTTACAGTGAATGTTTTTCTTGTGTGTTTTGGGTCTTTACACAACCATCATTTTTCTCTTCTTCATTTAGATTTATGGGCAGAAAACCTTGTGTTTGTATTATTTACAACAGAAGACTCAAAATTCAAGGCAAGGAGAGTAGTTTCATTTCTTTTCAAATCAAAGGATATTTATGCAATATGTGTGAATTGCAGCATTGGAAAAGGAAAGATATTGATAACACTATGGGAAATACAAATGTTGACATGCAAGCAGATTATGAAGCGATTTCTAGTTGCAAAAACAACCATGCTGACTGAAATAAATTTAAAATGGATGAACTATTTTGTATCATCAACATAGTTGTTTAGTTGTTCAAAACTGACAGCCATAATGGCATCCATCAATCACAATGGAGTTGTATGAAGCCAATTGAGACTCTGAGGTTTATTCTTACTTTAGTTTTTGGAATTGTGTTTGGATTTTTTTTTTCATTGGTGCAAATCAAACAGTCCAGTTCAAAAATTATGGAAAGATTCTCGGTAAGCAAACACCTATGTAGTAAAAAAATAGAAGGAATTGAGCCAACTACCAGTGGAGGTAACATGTAAGGAATCAGGCACCATATCTTCTAAAACTTCGAAATTGCTAAGAAGCCATAATTTTTCATTGTTTTTTTCCGAGCAAACTAGAATGAAATTTGAAAAAAAAACATGGGTTTTCTTTAGAATGAGTCTAATTAGGCTCCATGCAGACAATTTTCTCAAATTCATTATTATTTGGGATATTTCCCTAGTTCTTTCAACCCTCATTTTGTAGATTATGTGGAGTATTTGAGTTCAGTTAAGAATCAAGATCAGATATTTGTTTTAAATGGGTTGTCATTAAAAAAATAAAAGTCCAAGTTATAGTTACATGGTTTTCAAATTAGAAGACTCCATTTATCTAATTGATAGTGTAGCCTAAGTGCATTGGTGGAAGCATAATCCAAGTCTAAATAGATATTTGCTGGCAACATAAGTTAAAAATACAAAATAACAGAGGTGGTTTCATAACATATTTGCGGCAGCATAATCAAAGTCAGAATTAACATATGTCTGGTGGCAGTGTAGGTTCAAGATCAAAGTTCCAAGTCTAAGATTGACATTTAAAAAAAAAAAAAAAAATTCAAGTACAAGACCCCAGTTTCATTCTTATTTATACAAAATGCCAAAACAAAGCTCATGCACAATGTTTTCAAGTGGTGTTGGTAGCTCAAAAGAAAGCTTCATCTTCAAGGGTCAGAGCCATAGGTACATCAGTAGGCCAGTCGACATATAGAAGCAAAAAGTCAAGGAGACAGAGGCAAGCATGAGGACATGCTTGAGAGTAAGCAAGGGGGAGATGTTGGCCCTCATTTTCGATCAATTTTTTCTTATTAAAATCTACGTAATTTCCATCATTTTCCACCATATACCATCCACATAACTTAGTTTCCATCATTTTCCACCATATACCATCCACATACACCTTATTTTGACCTTACTATGCATATTCAAGCAAATAGATTATGTTTTTCAATTTTTAGATATTTTTGCAAAAATTGGGGTCTAAGAGTATTTTTGGACAGAATCAGAAATTCCTGTAATAGCTATGTGGATGACATATTTGCAGGACACTTTGGCTCAAGCTAGATGCATGAATGGAAAGCTTGGGAACTAGGAATGAACTAATTCCACTTGGTTCAGTCAAAACAAGCTTTATTAGGCTCGGTCAAGGCTGGTCAAACATGACTAGTCACCCAGAAAATCCCTAGGAAATAGGGCAGTTTTGTGATTTCATGGGATTGCTCATATTTCTTGGGATGGATTGAATGAATTCAACTTAGATAGATGGATATGAATAGATATGATTGTTAGAGAGACTTTAGATCAGTTTGTTTCATAAACTTCTATTTAAGCCAAGACTTTGAAGGCTTATGGGATGTAATTTTTATATAACTTTATGCCGAGACATTTGAATATTGGAGATTAATTAGAAGAACTTGCTATAATTTCATTTTGTTGTTAATTAGTGTGGATGAATGCTTGAATTTTCAGCATTTGATAGCAACCTCGAGTATGCAAGGCAAGGGTGGAGGGCCCCCACTCCAAGCTAAGTACACTTCATTGTTAAACTAGCTTAATTTTCATGAACTAGTTGCTTTAGATTTGTTTACTTGTTTTGTTTCAGATTTTCTTTTTTTAATTAATGTGTGATGATTGTTGAATGGATATTGGTTTAATTATAATCTACATATGAAGGGACACACAGGAATTTAAGTTAAATTCACCTTCTATTTGATCTTGAACTAAAACAATTTGGTCCTCCTTAGTTATGAGCCTCTTCTTTTACATCTACTGCATCATAAACCATTGTTAATCAGTTCCTTTAGATTTCTCTTCATGAAAGTAGTATTGCAGGGAAGGACAATTTGGTTCTCCTAATTTAGGAGCCTAATCCCTCACATATTACATAAGTGAATTAGAAATTGTTAAAATAGGTTTCTATTTGTAATATGTACTTCCTTAACTCTTCAAATTTTATCTTCTAAGCTTGGCTACATCTGATATCCATATACTGTGGACTTACCTCCAAGTTTTACAAACTTGGATTGATAATTAAATACTTGTGTTAATTTGTCTTAATAAATTAGCCCAATAGTGGGTGGACATGTGTCACTCGTTTTTGGCGTTTTAAGGGTCCTGTGGGGTTGTTGTCGGGTGCCACGTGTCACCACTCACAGGGTGACACATGGCAGTGATGACATCAACATGTTTATCAGTGATTGGCGATCGACGGTTCTTGATTTTAGGCTTATTGGTGATTTCTATTATGATAAGGACAAATCTCGGATGTAACATATTATGAGTTGTGATCTATAAAGATTTTGGGTATGAGAAATTGATCGATGAAGGACTTTTGCGATATAAACGAAAAGTCCCCCCCCCCCCCCCCCCCCCCGCACAATTATTGAGAGATTTAGCGCCAAACGCACGAGACTTTGGTTCCAGCCCCTAGTCATATAAGGAAATTCATAAAGGGGCTATAATAAGGGACCTAAGTTAAAATCAAAAGTACCCCCCTGTTTGTTAGCTTTAAATGATTAAATGACCCACGACTGTGGTGCATTGATAGCGCGTTGCAAAAATTAAAAGGGTGGATGGGTCGGCAAAAGTGATATTAAATAAGGCATGGTGCAGATGTAGATCAGTATTCAGGAAGTCTTAATGGCATGACATGGCACTCCACTCCATCATGTAGAAAATGACCGCTTGGACACGCAACTTTCACATTCCATCACTTCTCCACTGAACAAATCACTCAGGTAGTTAAGGCAGAATGGACAGAATCCAGCCGAGTAGTAGTGAACCGTTTCATTAGAAGTGAGAAGCATGATGATAGTAGGGATGTGGTTAAATTAGGGGTTTCCACTACAACAACAAGGGGACACCTCCTCCTTCCCCTCTCCTCTTTCTTTCTCGGTGCTTTTATTTCTGTTTATTTCCAAAAAATGGATTGGATCTTGATTGTAATCTTTTTGGGGTAGAAGAGCCTACACTGACCAAGATAGTTAGTCTATCATGATAGTTGGGGCTCAGGCTCAGATATTTTGTAGACTGTAATTCCAACCCCCCCTCTTCTTATAAATATGGGGAAGCAATATTATACAGAGGTTCCAAAATTTCTCACCCATGAGGGCTGAACTTTGTGATACCATATTTTGGCTCATAACTCTATAAGTGAATGGCTATTATCTTAGATTGTATTACTTTACATAGGAAGATCTTCAGACTATCACATAAATGGTGGTGATTCCTCCTTCTTAGCATTACAATATGATTTTACTTTTGTTAATTCCATTATGTTCATATTTTTCTCGACATGTGTGCTACAATAACTGCCAGAAATTATTTCATGATTCCTTACATATCCATGTGTATTGATTTATTAATTCATAATTCCTGTAAGAAGGGCTGAAGTATATCATTAGACTGCTCTATAAGAATCATAGAACCCATCCTCTCTTCATTCCATTATTTTTTCTTGTAACTCAAACAAGTGTAGAATTTCCCATTACTTACGGCTCTATGTTTTCAACATAGAATTCTGGATTTTTTGGGCTCTATATGATGAGATATGCTCTCTCCTAATCCTCTCTCATCTACTCAACAAAGCCTATTAAGCTGTAATCCCCTTTGAGGTAATCAACCTTCATTTTTCTATGTGATACTACCAGGAACTATGAGTGTGAGGCAATACCTGAAATGCATAACTCATACCTTAGGAGGAATGAACCAACCCCCCTCACACCTTTTTTATTTACATGACAATTGGAGTGTCGCAAACCCCTCACATATAACCTTACAAGAACTCCTCTATTTAAGCTATCCTAGGCACTGGTCTACAATCAACCCATAGGTTGTCTCTAAGAAGCTTTCCTTGCCTCCTACTGCACTAATGCTGCTGGTGCAAGATTTAGCAACAATAGGAGGAAAAATATTTGAAGGTCTCAGAGTGTTTGGTATTTTATCGTAGAGCATGCTTGATTGGGTATAAACCATATCTAAAAATCGAACATGAGCAATAAATTGCTCTTTGGTAACAACTCCACCTTTTGCCACATCTTCTATTATGGGAGCTAACAGAGATTTGACAAACCATTCCACTAACAATTGATCGGGAACATAAGTCTTGATCAACCGATGATAGCGACTCCAAACTTGTGTTGCTGGTGCAAGATTTAGCGACAACAGGAAGAACAATATTTGAAGGTCTCAGAGTGTTTGGTATTTTATCATAGAGCATGCTCGATTGGGTATAAACCATATCTAAAAATTGAACATGAGCAATAACTTGCTCTTTGGTAATGACTCTACCTTTGGCCACATCTTCTATTATGGGAGTTAACAGAGATTTGACAAACCATTCCACTAACAACTGATCGGGAACATAAGTCTTGACCAACCGACGATAGCAACTCCACTCATGAATGTGATCTGAAATGTGAGTAGAGTTTGATTGTTTGAAGTTAGCCAATAGTTCTGTTCTAGTTTTGTATCTGATGGGTAACTAGAAATGTGTGATGAAGGTAGTGGCTAAAGTGTTGAAATCGTGAAATGACGCATTAGGTAACTCAATATACCATTTAGTTGTGGTACTTGTAAGTGTTCTGTAGTATACCTAGGGGGGATAATATGGGGTACAAAGGGAGGTACCCAATGGAATAATGTAATAATGGGATGGGCCATAGTAATAAATAAGGTGGTTAACCCGTATCATGTAAGGGACCACAAGTAGTTAGCAATAATGTAATAAGCCCATGGTATTAGATAGATGGTATTGAGGGAACCATGGTAGTGACCCATGGTATTGTATGTATGAGGCCTATATAGAGGCTATAGACTCCCCATTGAGAGATGTCAAGGAATATTGTATGAACAGACATATGGCTTGTGGAGTGTTCTCCTTCCTTAAGGAGTGAATGTATGGTGTTGCCCTACCTTAAGGGTTTGATCAATAAAGAAACATTTCTATCTATTTCTATCTGTTATTTCTTGGGTTTATTTCTAATACCTTATATTTTTGGGTTAGATCTATAACAAGTGGTATCAGAGCACTTTCTTGGTCAAAAGTGGAGATTTTTTTTTTTAATTTTTTGCAGGAACTTTCTGGGGCAGTGACTTTTTAGACCGGATATGTACATTTTGGGGAAAAATCTACAAAATATAATAGCATATTTGGATTCTTTGTGAAAAAAAATACCCAAGTTCAAAAAAAAATCGGCCAAATCGAAGTCCGGATGAAGGAGATATCGCTGATCTAAAAATCAGTGGTGTTGTAGACATTTTTCAGGGCGATGAATTTGCAGATCATATCTCTATGATTTTGGGCAAAATCTACAAAATCTAATTGCAGATCTAGATTCTTTGTGAAAAAATACCCAAGTTAAAAAAGAAATCGGCCGAATTGGAGTCTGGATGAAGGAGATTTCGTTGATTTAAAAATCAGTGTTGTTGTAGACAATTTTTTGGGGCGACAAGTTTGCGGAGTATATCTGTATGTTCTGGTGAAAAATCTGCAAAATATAATTGTTTATCTAGATTTCTTATAAAAAAATACCCATTTAAAAAAAAAATCAGTCGAATTGGAGTCCGGATGAGGGAGATATCGCTGGTTTAAAATTAGCTCTTTTTTTTTTTTTTTTTTTTTTTTTTTTTTTCAGAATTTTTGGTGGTGGTGGGAGAGTTGCAGTGCGGATCTGAAATTATAGTGCCTAGATCAGGATTTATATCACATGGGAAGATGCAGAATGGTCATTCAATTTCTGAAAATAGGTCATAATAAATATTCTGAGCAATATTAACTAAACTGCAACCACTCTAAATTTTCACCAAGTAAGTGATTATTTTTCATGCCGTCTAGCAAGATGTTTTTTACAGGAAAAGATATTGGCCCTACTATTGAAGAATTAATGAAACAAAAAAGTCATTATGGGCAAAAGATTGGAAGGATTTAGTGTGGCTTGGTTTCAAAGATGAGGCTGCCAAATGGTGGTTCTCACTTGACAACAAGTAGTTGACCAAACTTTCAGATACAAATTTGAAAGAGCCCTTTTAGATAAATGGTCTCCGGCTAGAAAACAAGATAAGGGGAAACATGTGGGGTTATTTCTTACTGGTATATCCTTATTACAGGTTCATGGATTGATTCAGAAGGAGAAAATCATTGTTTCTATAAATCTGAGTTGCAAGCAAAATCTCATAAATTTCAACTTGGCAAAAAAATTATAAGTGCCAATGAAACACATGGAGCACACACAAATTAATAACGAGCAGGTGCAAGTTTATAAAGATTTGAAGATTTCTATGGACAAGTATGTACTGCATTCTAATTTTTATGCTTCAAATATGGGTAATGAGGATGTTGTTTTGGGATACTCATGGATGGAATCAGTGGGTACTATAAATATTAATGTGTAGAAGAAATTCCTGAAGCTCTGGTATAAAAAGAAGAAAATTACATTACAGGATATTTCCATCAATAAATAGGTAGAGTCCACAGAAGCTAAAGCAGAAGATGTTCCAGGGACTGACATATCAGATGATGAGCCATTGATGATCGAAAACCAAACACAAGTGTCAAACCAAGTACTAGAAAAATAGGTAGAGTCCAAGGAGGCTGCAGCAGAAAATGTTACATCAGATGAGGATTCAGTGGTTGAAGTAATATTGGAAGATAAGAAACCACAACAGGCACCACAACATGTACCAAATAATGATAAAGCTACATTAGGTGGTAAATTAAAGAAAGATACACTATTGGTTAAACCTTCAGCATATCACCACCCACATCACCCATCAAGAAAACAAACAATAAGATGGCAACAAATTAGCTACAAGGACAACAACCCCCGCATGGCATATAGAGAGCGGCGACGATCCACCTACTATACATCAACAAAGAAGAGCTATAAGGATCAACTTCCATCTCAAGCGAGCGAGGCACCAGCGAGATCGAGAGTTCACCTTTCTCTTAGATGGATAGATGTAAGTGCATGGTGCCAGTGGACTACTCTTCTGAGTAGATCTTATTATTTGTGTTCTTCCCATGTTTCAGGGACAAAACATGTTAAGGGGGGTGGAATGTAGTATACCCAGGGGGGATAATATGGGGTACAAAGGGAGGTACCCAAGGGAATAATGTAATAATGGGTTGGGCCATAGTAATAAATAAGGTGGTTAACCCGTATCATGTAAGGAACCACAAGTAGTTAGCAATAATGTAATAAGCCCATGGTATTAGATAGATGGTATTGAGGGAACCATGGTAATGACCCATGGTATTGTATGTATGAGGCCTATATAGAGGCTAGAGACTCCCATTGAGAGATGTCAAGGATTATTGTATGAACAGGCATATGGATTGTGAAGTGCTCTCCATCCTTAAGGAGTGAATGTATGGTGTTTCCCTACCTTAAGGGTTTGATCAATAAAGAAACATTTCTATCTATTTCTATATGTTATCTCTTGGGTTTATTTCTATTACCTTATATTTTTGGGTTATATCTATAACAAGTTCATTGGAAAAGACGAAGTCGAATGGAATCATCATTAAGGGAGTTGGATAAACACCATAGATGATACATCATAACATGCATCAATGAGTCTTCTCTAGGATTCCCATTGAATTTTGGGATATTAGAAGGAAACTTAATGGGAATAATCAACCACCGTGGCGAATGAGCAATGGGGTCATTAGTAAGTAGAGTTAAATCTGGGAATTCAAGAGTAGCCACAAAAGGCAACTATTGATTAAATTCCAAAGGTGGATAACCTGGATATGAAGGGGTAGCGTGGGAAATAGGCACTTGCATTTGTGGGTAAGGAGGGTTCTGATAATAAGGAATCTAGTGTTGGCTTAGTGGGTCCTGACCTAAGTTCAGAGTTAGTTGCGCCAAACAAATCCCTACACTACTGGCCCTTTTGGCATCAATCCGCGGAGTGCAGATTGAAATCTCACCCTAAATAGTATTGGGGGGTGCTGAACCAAGTTTTCGTACCCAGAGATCAGTGTGATGTCGTTTTATGCCCTAAATCTGCCTTCATACAGATTGATAAGCCTTTAATGCTTATCAATATAACTTCGTCTAATCAGCGTCTAGACCTCCGTGAAGGTCTACGACTATCTTTCGTGACCCTGAATAGGTGAGTCAACTACTTACTCGCATCAAAGATTATTCTTAACCTAGTAATTACCCCGATAGGCTTAAGTGTTCGATAACTTCAACATGCAACAAAATAATCTTTCGTAAACAATTAACATTAATTACATTCATATAACAATATAGAATAGGTAAAATCATGCATTAATACATCAATATATCATAAACCCATAGTTCATTACAACATAAAGCACATTCGTTCATAACATAAGTAAATAGGCGAAACTCAAAAATTTCTGGAATAATCTTCATTATTAATATTTTGTTCATCTTATAGACTTAAAACTTCCCAGCACACTCAGCTGCAAGGGTCTGCGCACTCAGCTGCAAACTCTACTCTATGCCTCTGTGCACACAGCTGTAGAGCCTTTCTTCCTACTCTTATTCACTAATTCTCTAGACTTCTCCCATAGACCAAACTTCATTATTTGTCTTAGACATCCTAAGACACACTTATTTATACAATCCCATGGTCCACGAACTATGGGTAGATCTTCAAAAGCTGACTTAACTTACATAAAAGAGGGTAAAACCCTTTTTGATTCTTTAATTATCTATCCGCTCCATGACCACAACCTATGGAGACTTTACATCTTTATACAACAAAACTTCGGCTTTTGCCCTGTTGAAGGCCCCGAAAATCGGGTCTACAACAAGGGGGATACCCGCCCGGTCCGGACCTTGGTTGGCAGCTCCTTATCCATTTGGTATAGCGGGTCTGATTGAGAATATGGGACCAGTTTCCCAATTCAGTGTGTGTGTGTGAGAAAGATGGGTATTTTTGTTCTAAATGGAATACTTCTATCCTAATTCTAATCTAATGCTATGCTATTGTATTCTAACAAACAAAAAAACATCAAAATTTATGCTAACCCTGGGTTGATCTTTCTTCTATGCGATCTAAAAAGATTTCAAACAGTAACTGGTAATAAAGATCATTCAACTATTATAAGAAAAGAATTCAATAAAGATGAACTACTTTGTATAAGAAGTTAGATGAAACAGTTGTGAAAACTTATCGCATAATGAGCTATTCATACACTAAGCATAAATAAATAGTTATCACCATACAAAAGTGCCAAATGATAACTCAGGCATCCACGCTGTAATATATAAACAACTAAAAGCTGAATATCACTTTAACGCATAAGCAGAAATGGTTAAGAGATAAAAGTACCATTTATAACTAGTCCTACTCATGAGCTTCAAGCGATAATTGATTTATCTCTCCTTGATTTAACATCCACTAAGAGTACAGAAGTGCAACATCAGTAGCAGATATCAAATGCAAATATCAAATAAACCCTGTTCCATTCATTCATCAAAACCTCCTCTGAGGGTGCAAAAGTGCATGTTCTGAGGACAAGTTTTTGATAAATTTCTGGACCCTTCTTTAAATGCGTGAGAAGGGTTTAAATACTACTTACTAATTCTAAAAATAAAGGATGCGGTTTAAATGACCATCCTCCTTTTAGGAAAATAAAACAAAATTAAAACTAAAATTGAAACTAAAATTAAACTATTTATGTATTTGGTCTTTAAAATCACATGTATGCAACATCTGTTTAAGGAGAGTTGGCTGGCTAACTTCTGCTTTTAACTGGGCTGAGAAAGTAGAATCTACAAGAGCTGGCGCCATTTTCTTGGCTGAATTTATGATGCACTTAACAATCATCCATTGGCTATGTGGCTTCACCAAGTATGTCCAGTAATAATCCCAGTTTAACTTGCTTAGCCCTTGGATTACTTTGGCCTTTTCTTGAGCTCTCTGTTTCCAATCTGCTACTAGTTGCTATGCATTTGGTAAGTATCCTGGAGTGGTCTCTACGATCAAATTTTCCCTATGTAAATTTTCAGTTACATAATCAATAAGTCTGCTAGCTGCCGTGGTTGCTCCTTCTGCCGCTTGTTCTGCCTCTCTGATTTTCTCATCCCATTTGTTAAAGAGCATTTCCTTGTGCTTTTCATTTATTCTTGGTGCACCTGCTCTTTTACCCTCGTCCTTTTCCTACCAAGCCAAATATTCAGTCACCCGTTTATCAATTAGATCATAGTCACTTTGTAAATCTACCACTTGATTAGTGGTTTTATCACTGATTTCACAATAATAACTCCACTGTGATATCTTTTGGCCCAATGCTTCTTGCTGTTGTAGTAATTGTTCATTCAAGGAAATGGACTTCGTAATAAATTTTGTAAGCTTAGGGTCGTCCTTGTGCATCTCTTGTAAATCCTGTAACTTCTTTCCTTTCTCATCCAAACTTTTCTGATATCCTATTTGCATTTGCTGGAAGTCCTGCTGCAACTTCTCAAGCTGTTTCTGTGCTTCATTATTGGCATGGGCTTGTTGCAATTGTTGTTGCAGTGCTAGCATCTGGTCTTCCCTTTCCTTTAGTAACTGCTATACCTCAGATTCTTTGTCAATAGTCGCGGAGGCGTATGCTCCTACGATCTGAGATAGTTTGGTGAGATTTTCAGTAGGATTGCTAGTGGGATCTTTCCACAAGACATCTAACTGTTCTGCATTTTGAGAAAGCGTGTTTTCCAATTTCCTTTTCTTCCTTTGTCTTCTTACTACTGCTTTGTGCTGTGGGCTATAAAATATATCTAGAGGAGGGATCTCTTCTACTTCCAGTACAAGCTCAGAGGATGGAGAAATAGGAATATGCTCCATATCTGAGACTTCGCTGACTGTTCTTGTGACTATTTCTTTTATTACCTGTACATTATTGACGATTGTCTTCATGGTTTGTCCTTCAAGATTGATCAGGTCGTTGAAGGTTTCCCATTCTTTGTCCAATTCAGCTATGACTGGAAGTGCTTGGATGACGAGAGGGGGAGGATCTCTTTGTGGGGAGGCAAAAACCTGCTGATGTGGAAGTTCCTTTGATTGGGAAATATCCTTTACTGACCCTTCTCTCTTATCTAGTTCATTTCCGGATCTTTTAGAATGTTCAGACATTTCTTTTTCAGATTTGGACTTATATCCGTTAGTTCTTGAACTTCCACTTAGGCTAACACTTGGAGTTGGTTCTCTTGAGGGTCTTAGGCATAGTTTTTCTAAAGGAATACTGGCTAGCCTTCTTTCCCTGTATATTTTTAACCTTTGGAATTCTCCTGGAGATAGTTGCAATTGGGCTGTGTGTAGAATTTCTTCCAATGTGTTTTTCTGTTGGAATATATCATCAAATAAATCCTTCTCTCTAGAGAACACCTTTATCTTGACTGCAGTTGTAAAATTGTGGGTAACTTCATGAGGGTCAAATGGCCTTCCTGTGAATTTGAATAGTTGTAAGCACGTGATATTATTTACTTCTGTGAAAGCGTGGCCTACATCGAATAGCGAATAGGTCCCACAAGCTACAGGAAATTGTGGCTATATAGCCTTCTTTTTGTCCTTTAATTCTTTAGTTAAGCCACCTTCCCCACAGGTTTGATAGGCGATCTCTCGAGCTAAGAGTTTATCAGGGATATATAAAGGTAGGACATGAGGGGGTGCAGAACTTCCAAATACCCTGATATAAGTAAACAATTCTTCCCCGAACCATCTTGCGACAGTGAGGATATCTACCTCTACTTCAGGCGAGCATCTTAGAGGGTCTTTATCATACAACATTCTATACAAGGGCAACATAATTCCATGACAAATTTGGTAGAAGTATGGAGTGAACTGAGAGTCCCATAACTCTTTGTGATAGACATGGATGGGCAAAGGGTCTTGTGTCGTCCACTTCCAACCCATAACAGGAAACTTAGAAACATAACATATTGCATCCATTATATATGCAGAGAGGTAGAAAGGAGGATAAATTCTCTGAGCTGCAACTCTTTTGGACTGGTAACTGACAATGGCGGTGACCAGGTTATCGGACAAGATTTTATCCCAATCTACAATGGTGGCATTTGTGGCAGCATCCAATAATGGTAGCCATTCAGATGAGAATTTGTTGATATCTGGCATTCCAAATATTCTACAGAGCATAGCAGCAACAAAGCAGTATGAGGAGGTAAGGGAACCAGTACTGTACATACCGTGTTTATCTTTCTTCAGCGGCTCATCCCTCCTAGACCAGTCTTTGGTGGTTTCTTCCAGGTCCGGGTTTTCCTTTACAAATTTCTCCATAAAATGCTTGTTGTAGGTTGCCCGTGGCTCCGGTAGATGATACATGAGCTTCAAATCCTGTGGAGTGAATGAACCGATGAGTCCTTGACCATGAATTTTGAACTGTCTATTTTTGATTTCTGCGATATCCAGTATCCATTTGATCATATCCGTGTATGGGAGGATTTTTGGCCTTGCTCCTATCCGATGTAAAAATGAGCAAGCTAGATCTGTCAAGGATGCTTCAGAAGAACTTTGTGAGCCTGCAACATCCGTAACCTCCATTACTCTGGGATTCTCCTCTTCGAGCATATTATACATGCCTTCCCACGTGGCAATTCCCGCGTCTCTGTTACAAGCCGTGTCTGTATACAAAGTCGCCATTTTCTCTTATTTAGAGCTCGGGGCTTTGCTTTTCTTTCCCATTTCAACCTGCGTATTGCTTTGTATTGTTCTCTGTTCTCCATTCCTGCGATTCACAAGTGAAGTAAAAATGAATGACAAGGAAGGGTGATGGGAAAGTTTTAAATGCCGAAGACATACCAAATATACCACCGTACGTGAAATGTTCTTTGGAAAGCACGCACCCATATTCCATTAATATCTGACAACTAATTCCTCTATTAGCATTTAAAGCGCATAACCATGAGTCAGCTTATGGAAACTACTTTTCTTAAATAATGTGCCCGAAAGATCTGCGATGGAGCGATTTTGCGATTTGCTTCACAACATCGCAGATCGCAGCATCGCAAAATCGTGATATAGATCTGATATAACATTGCAGATCGCAACATTGCAAAGTCGTGATATAGTCTAATATGACGTCGCAACATCGCTGTATCGTGAAATCGTGATATCGTAGATCGTGGGAATGTTATGTGTGACAAATTTTGTTAACCTTTTCCTTGCGAGATGCGATCTTGCGATCGACGATATCGCACATCGATAGATTTTGAAATGTTTCATGTAAGTTATGTTGAGTGTGATGTGATATTTGTTCATTATTGCTTATCTCGCAAACGTTGGAATTGTGCTTGTAAGGTGGCATCCCGCTATCTTCTTGTGATGTGATTTCCCTCATTAAAGTTATCATAAACTTAGATTTTTAAAAGTTTCCAAAGGGGCTTCCTAAGCTTATGATGGTAACTTTATTTGCGGGAAGGAAATGTAAGCACTACTTTGATTTTCTTGGATTTTATAACTAAGGGTCCCCACTTATTTAGTATTAGCAATAACACTTCATAAGGAGGGGGGTTTTTGGTGGCCACAACAATTGGCGATTCACTTGGAAGAACTAGTTATCTCTGTGCTTCTATTGAATTTTTTCAACTTCCAAAACAGGAAATTTTTTAGAAAATTAAACTTTATTATGGAAAGATAAGGTACATTATGCTCTAATCTGTCAATGACATTTTGTTTCAACTATTTTCAACTTTGATTATTTTCTCCCTTAAGTTAGTTCTTGTATTTACATCAGTCATTACTTGGTCTGTAAAGATAAAACAAAGTCTTCTCTGTAAACCAGTTTTAAATATGCTCATTTGTCGTAGGTAGAGCCTCTGCTGCCAGCAGGCATTTATAGCCTCGACAGGGTTACCT
>APFE030961464.1:1632-14504 GCA_000404065.3 Pinus taeda
ACTTTCCAGAGAAATTTATTGTTCCTCCATTTGCAACCATCACTTGACACTCTGGTGCTGGATATAAGAACCAATTCAATTCTTTTGCTACCTTACAATGAATAAAATTGTGGGTACTTCCTGAATCAATCAACACTATTACCTTTTTCTTCTTGATTTGTCCTCTATCTTGATGGTTTGAGGAGTGGTAATTCTAGCCAATGCATTACAATATATGGTCGGATTCATTTCTTCTTTATCTAGGCTTTGTTCCTGGAGTATGTCCTCCTCTTCTTTTGACCTTTCTTACTCCTTTTCTTCTTCCTCTTCACAATCTATGTAGAATAATTTCTTCTTAGCACACTTATGACCTTTAGTGTATTTGTTATCACAACTGGAACAAAGCCATTTTGCTATTTTTTCTTTCAAGTGTTGTGGTGTCAACCTTATACGTTGTGGAAGACTAGGGGCAACAACACTTCCATATTTATAGTTGTGAGTGGTATGCTTCCTGGTTGCCATAATTTTTCTTTCCATTCTTCTTGCTAACCTGAATGCCTTTTCTAATGAATCAAGTTCCCAAAGGTGAACATCATGTTGGATATTATCCTTTAAAGACCCTATGAACACATCAATCCTATGATCCTCTAAAATATTTTTTACCCTTATGTTCAATATTTGGAATTCCTCAATGTGCTCCATTATTAAACCCTTTTGTTTGAGACTTATCAATTGGCTAAAAAAAGTGTTTCTTTTTGTATCCTCATAATGTGCTATCAATTCTTTCGTAAAAATTGCCCAAGAGATAATTTGTTTACGAGAGCAAAGCCATTGATACCATACAAACTAATTTGGTTCCAAATATAAAGTTGCAATACGTACCTTTTGTGCGTTTTGCACATTATTGAGATCAAAAAATTGCTCCATCTGTAATATCCATGCTGCGAGATCCTTGCCACCAAACTTCCTCATATCGATTTTTGGAATATGGTGGGTCTTTGATCCCACATTAGAGTCTACGATATCATGATTAACATTTCTTTTGTTCGCATCATGAGTTTCCTTTACTACCTTTTCACCATTAGTAAGTATTTCTTGTAGAAAATTTGTCAAATCTGTCTTCAAATCTGTCTTCAAATCTATCTTCAAATCGTCCATCTTAGTTTCCATGCCCTTTATCTTAGCTTCTATTAGCTTTTGTGAGTGTGACATTTGTTGCACTTGGTCTTGTAATTTTGATATATCATGTAGCATTTCTTCCTCTTATTCATGAGTCATGCTAGAGCTTTCAGGTTGCTTAATAGGTGTTTGCATTTTCTTTCCTCGGGGCATCAGTTACCGATAATAGTTCTCTACTATGCCCTTTGAATTCCTTCAAAATAAATTTTCAACCCAAGCTTAAGAAAAAATTTAAAAAAATCTACACACCTTTTTTCACTTTGTAGGAGCTCGATATTGCCGCTGATGTATCTCTATACTTTCAGATCATCCAATTCTAAAATTGTGAATTGTAGTATCCCTCTATGCCTTCTTTCCAATGCCACCAGTGTGATCCAAATTGGATTCTCCAAGGAAGAGTTATATGAAATCTCCCACAGTGACTTGATTATAGACTGATTCACTAGAGCGAACTTGTATGACGTGCCACGAGTCACTGTTTCGACCTTTGGCTCTATAAAGTATATAGAAGAAACTACAGTCCGTTTTCTTTCTGTACCTTCTTACGAAATTTCAATATGATGCTCAGAGAGAACGTTATGACGATTTTCCCCAGGTCACCTGTTTGGAATGTAATTCAGGAGTCTGTAAAAAGACCAACTTCCTCAAATCATATCTCCGCAAATATAGCGCGAAACACTCTGAAATTAGGACCTGAGATTCAACGCGATTTCTTCTCAAATGGGTTTTTTTTAGCTTCTGAAACGTCACAGAAAAAAGTTATAGTGAAAATGTCACAATGACCTGTTCGGAGCAGCGAAACCCTAGAATCCAAAGCTTTGATACTAAATGTTATGAAACTAGCTCAAGAAAAAGCTAGAAAAGATAGATCAACACCTTAGAATTCAGCCTCTTCGAGGGGGCAGCCTCCTTTACATTATATAAATAAACAATTCTTGGATGATTCAAATGACAAAACCTCCTTTCTATATATAGGAGTCTAAGGAGTCACAATATACCCCAGCCGACCTAACAATAATAATATAAAGCCACAAAAATAACAATAGAGGGATTCTATGGGGCACAGTAATAACAATATGGGGACAATAGGGGCACAACATTATTAATAAGGGATACACATACAATAGTAATGGGGTAATCACTAGTATTATAGGGACCCAACAGTCTTCAACTGATGTGTTTGAATTTAATGTATATGTTATTACGCTTCTACTTTGTTAATTACATATGTTAAATTATTTTTATGATTTGCAGACCCTCACCAGGTAGAAGCTGAGGATTAGAATACAACATCGATCCCTCGGTGGGGTTATGTTACAACTCATATCACACTAGAGGATGTTATGATCCATCATACATGGATCACACAAGAGATATGTAATATCCCTACCAATTCACTGACTCGTTGTAGTTTGCATTTGATGTTGGATAACATCAATATGTTTATCGAGACATATCAGAGGGCGGGCCCACATAGTCACCTCCTACAGTGCATACAGAGGATTAGGAGGCATGAGGTTAGAGGCCGAGATACTTGGGAGGTGTTGAAAGAGGCCACCAAGAACATTGGTGTTTGTGGGGAGTTGTTCGACATCCCTCTAAATCACCCAGCTAGACATAGAGGTTTGATTCCACTGGAATATTTTAGGAATGTTTATGCAACCCAGTTTATGTATGATAGATTCATTGTAGCTTGGGGCCAGTTCCCCCACCATGACCAGGTCACCATTTATTTTGCCAATAATTTATATCCAGAATTTGTGTTACATATCAAATTGGATTACATTGATACATGATCTCATTATTATGAACTTGGCTTGGGAGATACTTATGAGCATGAGGGGGATCATAGGGACCTTGGAAATGTACCACCACCTCCGATATTCTTTTCACTACCGTCTCATAGCTTGGTATTACAGACAGAGCTAGAGGAGTTATTGCAGCTCGGTGATGAGACTAGGAAGACTATTGCAGATAACATCCAGACGTCTTTGTATAGTGCGTGTGTTGCATTGGATTGAGAGATTAGGAGACCACAACCATTGCCTCGTGACCTAACAGTTCCCTTATATGATGATGCATTTATCATGAGTTTATCCATTGACAAACTTTTGACATATATATGTACGTATTGTGATGACATTCGTGAGACTTCGAGGGTGCATGACTCGTGTGACACAGACCAGGTACACACACACACACACACACACACACATATATATATGAAACTTTTGAATCTTATTATCAAATTATGCATAATTATTTATATTAATTTCTAGTTCATATTATATTGCATTTATATTAATAAGTTAATGATAACATGTAGACATAGCCCATCTACATGGATAAGCTTATGAGGTCATTTGAGGGGATAGTTGACCAGCCAAGACATCCTCGACCAGAGCATGTTTCCATGGATTCTCCTCCACCTCCACCTCATATGTTCACTAATGTGGAGAGTCACCATATACAACCACAACAATCAACAATTGAGGTAAACTTTTGTATTCCTAAGATTTTAACATTTTGTTTTTTTAAGTTACACATATATGCTAATTAATTTGTAGACTAATTATATTTTTTCCTTGCCATTATGTACACATGCCCATATGCAAAGTGTCAATGATGCCACTATTATGTGGAGAAATGAGTGGGATGTTGGTTTAGAGGCACAGATGATGCAACTCCATTGATGTATGCCCTAATCATTGAGCCACGAGCAAGGGAGCGCCAAATTCAGATTCATCAAACCCCCATCATATGTAACTTGCATTTGGACTCGACTAAGATTAGTAGACTCATGTATATGTAATTAAAAGTGTGGTTCAAAATCTTTTATTTCCATATTGTTTACTTTGTACAAATAATGATCTAATTAGTTTTAATTTGAACATGTTATATTGTAATACCAGCTTCTGGACACTTACTTTGGATGATAAAACTCACATAGGAGTTCTGGTGGTAGTTAGAGTCAATAGTTTGTATATTTTTAGGCTCATTTCATAGGGCACATTCACATGTGATACATAATTTGTATATTTTCATACATGGAAAGTTTATGGATGTACATCATGGACATTATTTTAGTTTGTGGTTTCTTATCATTTCAGTTTATGGATGTTCATGTGATATTTGTAATTTGTATATATTTTTAGAGGGATAGTTTATTGATACATGTATTCACTATTTCAGTTGATGGATTTATACTAATCTTGTTTTGGATGTTGATTATTTTTGAAGTTTAATGGATCTATTAAAAATTATTTCGCTAACATATATATATATATATAATATATATATATAATATATAATATTATATATATATATATAATATTATATATTATATATATATATATATATATATATATATAATATATATATATAAAAGCTTGAAATTTTTTTGAACAATTTTAAAGAGGTTGAATGAAAATCAATCATCAAATATACACAGAAAAAGTTGTTTCTAGTGCTATTTTTTGGAAGTTTTTCTGGCAGGTTTTTCCGGTCTAATTTCTCTAAATTCCTGGATGAATTCATTGAAATAACAAGTTTCATGGCTAACCCCTTCATAATCGAAGTGCCCTGGGGTTTTTGAGGGTGCTGAATCCATATATATAGTAAAAAAACCAGTTTAAATAACACAAATCAACATTTCACCTCAAAATTTTCTGCACACTGGAAAATCCCAAAAAATCGCACTACAACTCCTAAAAACTATTTATACATTTTAAAACTTATTTTAAAGTATTAAAATTTATAATTTTCAAATTCCCATAAAAATACAAAACTAACATGAAAAAAATTCACTTGGAAAATGTGCGAAAGGTTTTATCTGTAAGGACTCTGGACACCACATATCTCCACAATGGTATGATATTGTCCACTTTGGGCCTGAGCCCTCATGGATTTGCTTTTGGGCTTTACCCCCAAAAGGGCCTCATACCAATGGAGATATTTTTCCATCCTTATATACGCATGATCCTCCCCACTTTTAGTCAATGTGGGACTTTGGTCGTATACCCAATAATCATCCCCTCGAACAAAGGACCATCAAGCCTCCCCTCAAATGATTATCCATCTGTCCACTCTCTACCAACCATGATTCTCCGCTCCAATGCGTTGGAAGCAGACGCTTTACATGGATCACCACCTGCCTCGAGAGCTTGCTCTATCCCAGGTTAACTCCTCTTCACCTTGTTGGGACCAGAACACGTCCATGAAGAATCTGGAGCACACTGCCTGCCTAATCGAGCTCATCCACGGATTCCATCGTGATATTACCGGGGCCGACCACCTTCGTTCGGCATTCCGAGGATTCATCCACTTGGCTAACTTCGAACCTGGCTCTGATACCACTTGTAAGAAATTTACCCAAGAACACAAATTAACTACGAAGAATTATTGAGAAAAACAAATATAAAAATAACTAGCAACAACCATAGACACATGAACGCACATGTTTATCTCGGAAAACCCCAAATCTAGGGAAAAACCCGATCATAATGAAATTTCATTATCCTTGGCCAAAACCTTAGCCAATCCGACCAAGTGAGCTTCACCGCTCACCTCTAGGCCTTTTTGTAAGGACTCTGGACTCTAGACCCATCCACTCTCTACCAACCAGGATTCTCTGCTCTAATGCATTGGAAGCACATGCCTTACATGGAGCACCACTTGCCTCGAGAGCTTGCTCTATCCCAGGTCAACTCCTCTTCACCGTGTTGGGACCAGGACATGTCCACGAAGAATCCAGAGCACACCTCATGTCTAACCGAGCTCATCCACAAATCCCATCGTGATATTATCAGGGCCCACCACCTTTGTTCGGCATTCCGAGGATTCATCCACTTGGCTAACTTCGAACCTGGCTCTGATACCACTTGTAAGGACTCTGGACACCACATATCTCCACAATGGTATGATATTGTCCACTTTGGGCCTAAGCCCTCATGGATTTGATTTTGGGCTTTACCCCCAAAAGGCCTCATACTAATAGAGATATTTTTCCATCCTTATATACCCATAATCCTCCCCACTTCTAGCCAATGTGGGACTTTGGTCGTATATCTAACAATCCTCCCCTCGAACAAAGGGCCATCGAGCCTCCCCTCAAACGATTATCCATCCGTCCATTCTCTACCAACCAGGATTCTCCGCTCCAATGCGTTGGAAGCACACGCCTTACATGGAGCACCACCTGCCTCGAGAGCTAGCTTGCTCTATCCCAGGTCAACTCCTCTTCACCGTGTTGGGACCAGGACACGTCCATGAAGAATCCGGAGCACACCGCTTGTCTAACTGAGCTCATCCATGGATCCCATCGTGATATTACTGGGGCCCACCACCTTCGTTCGGCACTCCGAGGGTTCATCCACTTAGCTAACTTCGAACTTGGCTCTGATATCACTTGTAAGGACTCTTGACACCAAATATCTCCACAATGGTATGATATTGTCCACTTTGGGCCTAAGCCCTCATGGGTTTGCTTTTGGGCTTTACTCCCAAAAGGCCTCATACCAATGGAGATATTCGTCCATCCTTATATACCCATAATCCTCCCCACTTCTAGTCAATGTGGGACTTTGGTCGTATACCCAACATTATCACAATGATAACGCACAAGGGTTTTAAGTCACTCTGAAAAATTCTCAAATGAGTAATAATCCTTGAGCAAGAAAATGCCTACACAGAGAAATCTGAACTGTGACCAACAATGACAGCGTGAAGCCAAAATTTTGAATTTTGTATGAAGAATTGTGTTACGTTAATGGAAGGTTGCAACAAACAATGATAGTGCAAGGGCATAATCTTCTATGAGGAATTGGGCTACACTAATGGAATGCTGTAACGCGGTGAGAATAATGGAGCATACACTAATCCATGATGGTGCCCAAAAATACTGAAGATGATCAAAAGTGAGAGGCCCTGAGCAAATATAACAAGTTCATTAAGGTTATCAAATGTTCAGGATATTTCTTTTCTCGGCACGCATTTGTGAAGAAGCACAGCGAGGGAGTAGCAATGTTTCTCGAAAGATTAATGCACTTTTCTTTTCACGAGAAAAAAAAAACCTAACATTTTCATTAAAATAGGAAATGTTTTAAATGGTCAAATATCTAGATCAAAAACATACTGATATCCATAATCTAAGAGAGCCTATATGGCCATTGATATGGTGAGATTACCACCCTGGGATACAGAGCATAGAAGAATAAGGAGACAAAAGAACAAAAATCTAAGAAAAAATACATGATGCTTCCGACTCAAAAAGCTTATGAAACCAAGACAAGGTAGCTTATACAAGTGCAAAAGAAAACCAAAGGAAGCGGGAAGACATTAACAAATATCAAAAGAGCCCACAATGGGAAATCCCCTTAGAAAACAGGTCATAATGCATTTGTTTAGGGAGAAGGGACAAAGCACGCTTGGATACTGCATCTCCTTCTGAATTTTGTTCTATAAAGACATTCTCGAAAGAGATCTCCAAGAAGATGGGCTTAAGGCCTAAAAAGTTAATGCATGTTAAGAAGGGGCACTGTGTCTATGGCCGTGAAGCTGGTGGGTGGAAATGAGGGACAACTAATGAGGCGAGGGTTAAATTTAAAGAGTAATTGTGTTTATTATTCTTAATTTTTTTTATTAAGAGTATAATTTCATATTTTTTATTTTATTAATTAAAAAGTATAATTGATATTTATTTTTATGGTTAATTAATAATGTGCCAAAAAATTGTGATGGTTTCAATTTTTTTTTTTTCATTAATTATTATTATTTTATGCGAATAAGTCTTGCATATAAAGTTTATTTATAAATCTTTTAATATGTTTTATGTGTATCTCATAGTTTATGGAACACTAGACATTAACTTTATCTATTTTGGTTTACAATTTTGTACACCATGAAAAAATATTTTGATATTCTATAATAAAGATAAAAAAAGATATAGATTATATGTTTGTTTGTTAACTTTTTAGTAGGAACGCTAATCAAGGTGTATTAAAATTATTACAGTATATATTATTATAATATTGTTAAAGGAAAATAAAATTATTATGAAATAGTATTTAACAAAAAAATGTAAAATTTGTATCCACACTGCGTAGAACAAGGGGTGATAAGGTGTTCTGTTAAGAATCTCCATGATGTGAAAGCCATTGTTTCAAAATTCCAACATGCTAAAGGTAGATGTGACCTAAGCTCGGTGCAATCTCTAAGTGAATTTCACTACTTAGATTCTCTTGGGTTAGGGTTACTAGTTAGCCATGCCAATGATCTCATGAGTAGCAAAAACAAAAAAATAAAAATTGTATAATTTGCATAAATAAAAAAATACATATCATCAAATATTAAATAGAAAAACCAATTTCATTTGTCTATAATCTATAATCTTAAGCATTTTCTTCACAAATATTTAAGATTTTCTAATCCACATTTTATTTACTACCATAAATAAGCAACTAAAGGATTTTTTTATTTTCTAATATAGATTTATATAAACCTAAAATTTATTTAAAATAAATTTGAGAACCCAAAGTTAAAACTTTAACCATGCCCAAAACCAATTTTTTAGTGAAATAAATCAACATAAAATTTAACCATACCAAAAAAATATTTTAGTAAAACAAAGCAATATAACTGAAGTGCTCTAAAAAAATACCCCTCAATTCCACAAATCTAAAATTTTAATGTACTATCAAATAAATTAAATTAAATTAAATAATAATAAACTTTCCTATAATCTATTAAATTACAAATTTGAAATTAATGAAAAATTAAATACATATCAATAACTCTCCTTAAAAAAAAAAAATCATCAAAATCATTCACATTTCTAGAAAAAAGCCTTTAATCCGATTTGATTAAAATTCTTATTTTTTTCATTTTTGAAGTAAAGTCTTTCACATTTAGCTTGCTTGATTTTTTTTGACATAAAGTCTTTCACATTTAGCTTGCTTGATTTTTTTTGACATAAAGTCTTTCACATTTCTAGAAAGATAACTTTAATAAGATGTAATCAAAACCCTTAATTTGTTGCAAATGGATGGCTCAAAACCCTTAATTTGTTGCCGATAGATGGCTCTTCGGTTCTTATAGAGGGGTGATTTTCTTTAAAGGGTCGTATTTGTTTTTATTTTATCTAACAATAAAATATTTAAACCCTTAATTTGTTGCCAATAGATGGCTCTTCGGTTCTTATAGAGGGGTGATTTTCTTAAAAGGGTCATATTTGTTTTTATTTTATCTAACAATAAAATATTTTAGTAGTTTTTATGCAACTAAAGACTCTTTAGTTCTTATATATATTTTTATCTTATAACTATAAATGTTTCATTTTAAAATATATTAATTTATTTATTTTAAAATAGTAATTAAAAGATAAAAGTAAATAAATATAAAATTAACGCCTCCCAATAACAGCCAAAGAGCCATCTATTTGTACAGCAAATTTCCTTCGGACTGTAGTGATTGAAAGGAGTATCAAGTTTTTGGAAGATGCCAATGGATTATCCTTCTTTTTGGAAGATCAGAATGGAGTCATGATATATGTCCAAACACTCTTTGGACATTACTTCAAATCAGATCAAGCAGGGCCTTGTGTTTGTATATGAAACTTGAGGCAAGAAATCTTTGGACATTACTTGAAATCGGATCAAGCGGAGCCGTGTGTATATGGAACTTCCTTCCAGCTGTAATCGGATAATACAATATTTGGGTAGTAGGTGAAAATAAATTATTTTATTTTAAGATAAGACTTTACCCACGTAGAAATGAGGTATAAATCAGTGGGATGCAAAACGTCCACGTACGTCAAATCGTAGTAGCTGTATCTGCTTCATCCCGATAATACTCCTCACACATGATAAATAAATGCAACCAGTCCTTAGGGGTGAAATTAGTGATTCTACAGAGTCTTACTATTCAAACTGGCGGGCAATACACCCATCTGTACCTTATCAGCCAGATTTTTATCCGGAACAAACAATCTCAGCACTAAGAATTTATGTTCTGTTGCTTTCACTAATAAAGAATAAGGTGAGCTTATAAATCGTCCACGTACGCACCTGTGCTGTATATATCCATATCGGTGCTCAATTCTTGGTATGTAGAGGAACTCACATTTTGTGGTGGCAGGGAAGAAAAAATGGCATCTCAAGCGAAGGTGGGTTACTCAGAGACTGAGAATAAGTCCGGCAGAGATGATGCGCAGAGAGTTAATAGCAGTGTCTTTGTAGTGGATCTCATCCGAAGACTGCTGGCAATCGGCTGCACATTTTGTGCTGCAATCGTAATGGGAACGAACAAGGAGATGGTGACGCTTCCCATCGTTGGGTGTCACACCCCCAATTTTTTTTTTTCTATTGGGTGGGTGAGGCACCACTGTGCATACTATTTATTCAATAATTATGCATATGGACTACTCCTTAGCCGATATAACATGCTTTAACCGTTAACTTATAACCTTAGAAAAGCATTAATGTTCATAATTCATTATAAACCATTCTTAACATTTCATGTGCAATTTAAACCGAACAACAATTGCAAATAACTGTATAGAATAGGAGGGGCAACTCCCGATAAACTCTGCCCACATATATTATGTCAATTTCCTTTAATAATACAACATATGACAAGTGTGCCTAGCGTAAACCCGAGGCCACACTCAATTACAACGAGGCGTAGACAGCCTTTTACCGTACGCTAGTTCTCCCCCACGGAGGGCGCTCAACCAATGCGCAGAACCTCCGTCTCAACCTGGCGTAATTCTGTCCACCGCCCACCCGTCTTCGGCCTTTACCAATCTCGTTCAACCAACTGCGCCTTATTCCTTTTGATTCTCATGCGCATAAGACATGCACATTAATCCCAGAACTGCGCCCTTTGAGTTATGCGAGTTCCTCTTCGAAGACCGAATGATTGATTGATGGATCGAATGAGCTCAAGCTCATCATACTTATACTCATTCTTCGTGGGTTTGGGAGGGGCGCCTAGCCTTAAGGCCGACCCCCGATTTTCCCACTCAACGCTCCAAACGTTTATTTTTATGCATCGGCTTTATTGATCCTCGGCAATGCTTATAAGCCACGGCTCAACACTTAGTCCGCGTGAGTGTTGTCCTTTTCGTCGCATTGCCACATTCGCCCGTCGCACCCTTCACCATTTGTCTGCCATCCATCATTTTGTTGTTTCATTGCTTGGCTCGTCGTTCCGCTGTCCCACTGTTCGGCCCGTCGTTCGTTGTCAATGATACTTCATGCCCGGAGGCGCCCCCCTGTGCGTGCCTGCACAACGGTCTGCCACCGTTTGTCATGTGTCGTCCACCGCTAACATTCCCGTGTGAACTCATGCTGGAGGGCGTCCGTCCGTGCGCACCTGCACGACGGTCTACCACCCACCACGATGTATCTCCTTCGCGTCCTCGGGCGAGCGGGCGCCCTACACACGACCCGCCGCCTACGCTGCAATCTTCGACCGCCCGTGTGCCCCTGCACGACGGTCTTCAACCTTCGCCATAAGATATGGCCCGAGTCATGGTCGGGTGTTCGTCCTGCGCACTACCCACGACCCGTATGTAATGTGTACATTGTTCTGGCGTTGGGCGGGCGGGTATGCCTGCACGACCCGCGCCCGTTCCAACTCTGTTCACCCGCGGTCACGTCGTTCCAACGTTGGGTGGGCCGGTATGCCTGCACGACCCGCGCCCAACCTGTTCACCCGCGGTTACGTCGTTCCAACATTGGGCGGGCGGGTATGCCCTGTGTTACACTGAAATTTGTCACCATGACTATCTGCAGTTAATATGGCTCCATCAATAGTCATATTATCCTCCTTGTCAAGCCTAATACCTCTGCTCTTCATGTCAAGCTTCAAAAAAAAAGAGAAAGTCACTAAAAAACATGTTTATCTCTGGGTACGCAGGTTCTCTCTACCTTGCCTGCGTGTACGCATCCCAAACTCATTGTACCTGCGTACTTGTACGCTCTGTAAGCCAAAGGATGGGTGCGTACCCTGTAAAGGTCAAAAGGCGCGGAAGTTTTATCTTTAAAAAGTTACTTTGTTGGTCCTTCTAGAGCCTTCTAGAAGAGTGTTTGACGTGTATTGAGCGCCTCCAGATGGTCCATGCATCCCTATGATAGAGGAACTTATCCCATCAAGAGAGGAGCTACCCCATCCAAAAGAGGGAGTATCCCATTGATGTTGGAACTGAATAACCTCCTCTAGAATACTATAAATACAGGCATTGGGCCAGAGGAGGGAGGTTGAAAGCTAAACATTCCAAAGGGTAAATGCTGCTGGAATTAGGACTTCCATTGTTGACTTGTGAGGAGAGATCACTATCCTTTCTTGTTGCCATATTGGGAGTGGGTGAGCTTGTCTAAGTAGAGGAAATCTCTTGTTGGACCCTGGGAGGAGCTTGCACAACACCAAGGCTCAGGTTGTAATGGTTCCTTTTTTGTTTCCTTAATACAAATAAGTCCATTCTTCTCAATGAATTGTTGTTAATGAATTATTTCATGTACTCCTTGGTCTATGTGATGAATATGCTTTGTTTTATGAAATATTCAGGTGTTATGTAATCGTTTGCTTGTTAGTGTATGCAGGTCTTAAAGTGAAGGAGGAGCTCATTTGGATCAACAAGGTTGGACTGCTACAACAAGCGTTGGACCTAAGGTAAGATCGAAAAACACTTGGTTTCTCATAGAATAATGTATGTT
>APFE030961468.1:0-14523 GCA_000404065.3 Pinus taeda
TGTTTGCTATGAATGTGGCATAGTCATACATGACAGCAGGGGGCTGCCCTGGGGTGAATATGGTTAGGAGAAAGAATACAGTCTCATCCACAAATTCTCCTGTTTTGCATCCTAACATGTATGAAATCATGTCCACCATGAGCTTGCCTGTTTCATTAAATGAAGCCTGATGATAGGGACGAGGATGATCATATTGGCACTGTGGCTCCATAAACAACTGACTAACTCTTGATATTTCTGCCTTAGAGAGCCTTGCACCCTGATCCAGCAAGAGTTTCATTGTGAGGGGAACCAGAGTCTGTGGAGGCTCAAAGTTCAGCATTTCATTTATAGCTTGAGGAGTGATATAGAAGAGCACAGACCCATCTGGACTGAGAATTGCCCTTAGAGTGGGTTCATAGTGTGTATGGCATAGGTGGATGAAATCAGGTAGCACATTGACTTCTGGAAGGTAACAGATGGGCATGTTGGATTGCCAAATCCCTAGAATATCAGTGTTATTTTTGTGATTGTGTTTGAATTGGCCCACAGCTTTGAGGTGAGAAGTAAGGACCATCATATCTCTAATCTGAAAGTCTTTGTCTGCTAATTGTAGCCACTCTAAGTCCATGTGTGGAGCATTTAAAGGAGCTATGTTCAAGGCCACTGGAGTCTCCATAATTTATACTTGTTGGTATTGATTGCAATGTGGGTGCAAATAGCAATAGGAAGTGGAATTTAAGCTCAGAGGATATTAGCATAAGTATTAACACTGATTTTCTATCTCAATCCAATCTTTATGTATGAAGTTTATGATGAACAACAACTTTACAGCACTTTTGACTGGGTTTTTCACACACTTTTGACAAATTTGAGGCTCTGTGGACAAAATGCCGAGAAAACAGAATTGAATTCGGCCCGAGGGGCTGAGGAAAATGAGAGGCGAGGATTTCCCTTTTGCAAATAGATTTAGAACAGTGGAGAGAGGGTGCTTTAGACTAGTTCAATTCAACACTTTGAACAATTTCTTGAAGTTTTCTGTGGGTGAAAAGGACGCAGAGAGTGTTATAATGGCGCGTTTACAAAGGGACAGAGCGCAAATTTGCAGGTTTATTGTGAATTACTAGCTTAAATGGTGTATGTAGGTCAGTGGGCAATCAGTAGGAACTTGTTTGGAAGCAATCGCAGGTTCATTCGGAAACTTATAAACCAGAGAAGTGTAAAAAGCAGGGGTTTCGGGCCAAAATGCGGATAAATACATGTTTCTAGGGTGCCGAGGGTGTTTAACAGGTACAGGTTGAGCTGCGGAGACGAACTACGGTGTCGAATTTGCAGGTTGACAAGTTGTAGAAGCTCCGGGAGTGAAAATGGCGACAAACGCATGCACGTCGTTTACACAGTGAAAATACAAATAAACCCAAAATAGTCGTTTTCACGACTTTTAACCAATTTTTGGAAATTTGGCGCTTTTTGGCGCTTTCCTCGGATGACGTCATCATGACGTATTTTTGTCGTGTAGCGGGTACGGAAGATGACGTGGCAGGTGACGTAGATGATGATGTCATCATGACACAGTGGCAGGGTGATGACATCAGCGGGTGACATGACGCAGGTACAGTGCAGTGGCAGGCGACGTGGCGGCATTGTCATGCGGTGACGTAGGCAAGCAGGGAGGGCGGTAAGCGGTTTGCGTCGGACCGCTTTTGGTACGGGAGTGGTATGTGTCAAGGGCGGCCCGATGCAATAGGAGGCCGACAGCTGTCTCGGTGTACAGCGGTGAAATCGTCGACCATCGGGTACTATCGCACCGCTACGAAGGGGCGCCCGATATTCATCAGGGCCGTCGGATCTGGGAAGGTCGATCCTACGGTGGACGGGAGGGCAACATGATCAGGGTTTAGTGGAAAAGCGCACCCGATAAATGTTAATTATTCACAGCTTAGGGTGGTTAAAACCTTAGGTTTTGGGTTTAATGTTTTTACGGCGCGGGACTATGGTTATTTATTAATCAGATATTAATAAAATCCAAATGCAATGCGTGCGCGGGGTATGGTATAAATTCATGTGCGGGGGGGGTATAATATGGTTATTTATTTAACCAAAAGTTAAATAAATCCCAAGGGTAATGAACGCGAAGGGGCTAACGATGGGTCCCAAATGGACCTAAGGTTTCCCGACTTATGTTTATATAGCTATAGCTGCCATGGGGGGGAATATTTAGTGTTATTTGGGGTTTTTATATAGTTTCTTGTAGAATAGGGGTAGGGAAAATGATTTAGGGAGCTAGATAATAGGGTTAGATGTTAATATGAGGTCTTTGGAATGAAAAGGAGGGGATGCATGCTAAGTTTATAGAATGGAAACTTAAGCATAGGGAAATGAATGGATTGTGGAAAGATTAATTTTACAAAAGAAATGTGGCTTCTTTTTACTAAGTCAACTCAGATGTCAACTTGGTTTTTTAACAAGAATGGAGTGAAATTGGACTATTTGGGCAAATCCCAAGGTCCTTGAGGGGATGTTAGTGAATGATTTCTGAGGGGGTGAAAGGGAAGTTAGTCATGCTTCCTTGTTGTACCATCAAACAACTGCCATGGTATCAATGCCATAGATGAGATGAGTCGTTCTTGATAAGACAAAAAGTAATGATGACCTTGCTTCTGCAACCTCAAACTACCTACTCAGCCTAATACACCTAACATTTTTTCTTCCTTTGCATTGGGTGCACTTGAACTGGCAAACCCTGATTGTCCCTTTTTCTTCCGACTGCCCTCCTATCTAAATGTACCCTTATCTCTTCCAAGGGCCCAGATTAAGCAGTTGGGCTCCTTAAATTCTCTACTTAGCTACTCATTTGCCAAGCTTGAACTATTTGGACAGATACTCTTTCTCTATTCTAAAACAACAATTCAAACATGGCATGGTCCAGATTAAACTGTTGGGCCATCCATCAAATGTAATAAGCAGCAGTACCTTCACATGGTGATCTTGCAAAATAAGACAGCAGTGGCATTTTAACTAGCCACTTTCCTGGTCTTTGGTTTGGGGTTCATTTTCACTATTTTTTATGACCAATTGATTTTCTTGCCTTTTGATTATTCTTTTAAGGCATACCCTCTTTTCATCTTTTAATTTTCTTTGCCTGTATACAAAATATGGAACCTCTGCAGCATGCAGGGATGAACATATTTAGCACTTCCACTGTCAATCATGAAAAATGAAACCTATTGGTATAGGAATCTAACACATTGGTCGGATGATGGACCAATGAGGAAGGGACATCCGGCAAGACCGAAGGCTGCCACGTGTCCCTCCCTAAAGGTTGGAAATATCGGTGCGTAGTGGCAAGAAAAATTATAGGCAGGTCGACGAAGTCAAACCCATGACCTTGCCCGAACAAACTCCACGCCTTACCGTTTTACCACCGTGTTGTTTCTTAATAGTCTCTGGTTTTCATTTATATTTAAAGTCATAACTGGGTTAGGGGGAGGACGGATCTAGCCCATGGGCCAACCCCCTCCCATGTGACCAGTAACACATAACCGGTGGCCAACTAAACCATAACTGTTAACGGTTATTTCGGCATGTGACCACACTATTACCTAAACGGAGTCTAGAGGTTAACTTAACTACGCTAACTACGGATTAGCCCATAATTAACACAACTTATCCATAATTAAATGTGCGGTTAGCTTGGCGGCACTTCTGGTAGACGAAAAATTCGGCGGTAACTCCAATTTTAGTGGAGTTATCTGGAGTTCCTCCAGTTTTAGTGGAGAATTCCTAGGAGAAATTGATTTTGCCATAACTTTTGCAAAATTCGACCAAATTAGGATCAGGAAAAGGCATTCCAGGATGATTTTGATGTTCTGAGCACATTGAAGCAAGTTTCAGGAGAAGTAGAGCATTATAAACAACATTTTTTTCCCATTTTGAGCTAATATAGATGCCTAAGCCATGGAAGCTAGCCCAAGCCATCGAAGTTGGAGGGTTGAACTCCTTCATCAAAACATTGTGTTAAGTGTTCATTTTTATGGTTTCTTGTACATTTGTTTGTTGTTGTTCAACAATTTACTTTCATGCAATTTTTTTCATGAATTTGACATAAAACTTGACAAAAATTTACCTGTTCATTCACAAACACCATAAAGGAAACCTATGCACATGAAGCAAATGATAAGTAGTTGTTTTTAATTCTGAAGTTGAAATTAGCACAACAAAACTTACATTTCAACAACAGAGCAAGTTGGTATCGGAGCAAAGGTTATTTTCTTGATTGCTTGAGTTTTGTGCAAGTGGGTTTTCATGGTTGCAAATTTGTGATGCTTACAAGGTTAAAGTTGCTGAGAGGATAAGGGAAACTATTGGTTGCAAATCCTGAGGTAATGCCCAGAAGAGGAGAGCCACAAGGCCACAATCTCCACCCAAAGTTCCAATCCCAGCTGCACTTGAAACACCTCAATTTTTACCTTCAATTGAGATTGAGGAGGTACAAGCAGTACCAGAAGTTGAGCTTGAATCCAAAGCCATCATGTCTGGAGCAGGAGAGACTGAAGGTCTTTCAGAAGAGGAAGCATTCAAGAAAGATTTCTATGACTTAACTAACATGGTTAGAGTCCTCTATGAAGAGAGGAATACTAGAATGGCTGGAGAGAGTTATTAGTCCCCTCATGGAGAGGGAAGCTCGGGAGATAAAAAAAATATGAAAATAAGGGTTCAAAGGGTAATGGAGGAAATCCTCCTCCATCTCCACCATATTCATCATATTCCTCATCATCCTCATCGTCCTCATCATCTCAGACAACATCATCTTCCATTTCCACCACAAAAACTGTTCATACTCATTCAAAAACCCCAAAAGAAAAACCTCCCTTACTCAAATTGGACATTAAGTTTGAACTTCCCATGTACAATGGTGAGGTGAATGCAGAAAAGTTAGACAATTGGATTCGACAATTGGAGTTTTATTGCAGAATTCAGAACCTTCAAGAAGATGACATAAAAATCCAGTTGGCTTCATTAAGGCTAGAAGCAGCAACACTAGTTTGGTGGGAAGCAAAGACTCAAGAGGAAATGCGAATTCATGGTAAGATACCCGTTTCTTAGGTTGAATTTGTTTCTTCAATTAAAAGGCACTTTTATCCTTTAGCCTATATGTAAAAATCCATTATGAGTTGGCAAAATTTTAGGTAACTCAAGGGCCCAACAGTTCAAGATTATACCTAGGAGTTTAGGAAAAGGGCTTTGTTGTTAGGAGTCAACTTGAATTCTCAAGTTACTCTCTTGAAATATATTTGGGGTTTACATTCCTACTTAAAACATATTATCCTTATGTTCAATCCATACAATTTAGATGAGGTATGTGTGCAAGCCATGCACCTTGAAGCAAGAGGAAAGAACATTCAGGAAGAGGGTAGTAAGAAGAAGCCATTCAAGGGTAAGGAGAAAGAGAAGGGTGGAAAATGGAAAGGAAAGAAGAATTCAAGTGTGAAGAAAGAAGGGGAGAAAAATATATGCCAACATTGTTCCAAAGCGGGGCATGATTAAACTCATTGTTGGAAATTACATCCCGAACCAAGGCCTAAGAAACCAAACAATAAGGGAAAACAAAAGATGACCGCTACCATACAACATGATCTTGGATCTGATTCTGGTGATGAGACCAAGATTTTAGCCATGGTCACAAAAGGAAAAGAATCTATTGCAAGCACTAGTTCCTCACATAGTCACAACAACACTCCAAATGAAGAATCAATAATAGAGTTGTTCCATGTAAGGGCAATTTCAAATCATACAAAGATTGATGCATTATTTGGTAGTGGATCACAATCAAACTTACTTTCAAAAACTTGGTCAAAAAGATTAACCTTGAAACTGTACATCATCACAAGCCATATTCCTTGGGTTGGATAGTCAATAATGCAAATTTATAGGTTATAGGGAAATGCTTATTTAGGTTTTCCATTACTGAAAAATTCATTGATGAAGTTGAGTTAGATGTAGTTCCACTTGACATCTCAGGAATCACTCTGGGAAGCCCATATTTGTATGATAGGAAAGAGGTATTTTATCATGATGAGAACAAATATCTATTGCTCAAGGATGGAGAGGAGTATATTGTGAGAGCCCATCGCAAAAAATTAAACATTTCTTTGGTTAATGGAGGGTAGATGAAGAGACTAGTAAATGCAAGTAAATTTTTTGTGCTTCTCATGATCAAGAAAAAAATGATATAGATTATGAATCTTTTGAAGGTTGCGATGATAAGTTAAAATCTGACTTGTTTGATGTGGTAAGCAGGCATGGCGAGATGTTTCACGAACCAAAGCGGTTACCTCCCAAGAGGGGAATTCAGCATGAGATACAACTGCAGTAGGATGTTCCACTTCCAAACATTGGCATGTATCGCATGTTGATCATGGAGAGTATGGAAATCAAGAAGAAAATTCAAGAATTATGAACAAAGGTATCATATGCCCATCTACTTCACCATGTGGTTCACCCATTGTTTTGGTACCAAATAAGGATGGGACTTGGCGCATGTGTGTGGATTTCTGTGCACTAAATAAAATAACGGTGAATCGTTATCCACTCCCAAGAATTGATGATTTGCTTGATCAATTGAGGTATGCAAAGTATTTCACTAAGTTATACTTACGAAGTAGTTATCATCAAGTTAGAATAGCTGAAGAGGACATTTGGAAAACCACATTTAAAACTAAACAAGGATTGTTTGAGCGGCTTGTTATGCCTTTCGGTCTTACAAATGCTTCAACTACTTTAATGAGAGTTATGACTGATGTATTGAGACCATTTCTAGATGATTTTGTCATTGTTTACTTAGATGATATTCTCATATTCATCAAATCCAGACATGAAGATGTCATGCATGTGAACAAAGTACTTGATGTCTTGAGAAAAGAACAGTTGTCTTTAAAGATGTCAAAGTGTGAATTTGGAAAAAATTCGTTAGTGTATTTGGAACACATTGTTGGAGGAGGTGAGCTGAAGATAGACCCCTCTAAGGTTGATGTCATTGTGAATTGGCCCAAGTCCAATACAGTTACAGAGGTAAGAAGCTTTCTAGGGGCAACACAATATTAAAGGAAATTTATTGCTAATTTTTCTTCCATTGCAACACCACTACATGCATTGAATAATGTCAAGAAAGTCTTTGATTGGGGAGATGTACATCAGAAAGCATTTGATGCTTTAAAACAAAAGATTAGTTCAGCACCGGTATTGGATCTTCTGGATCTTATACAGCCATTTGAGATTCAAATGGATACTAGTGATTACGCCATGGGAGCAGTTCTTATGCAACATTGTAAGCCCATTTCATTTCATTTTGAAATTTTTAATGGTGTTGTGAATAACTATCCCACTTATGACAGAGAACTTTACGCATTGGTACAAAGTGTTAAAAAATGGAAACACTACTTGATGGGGAAAGAGACCATTATCCATATGGACCATCAACCATTGTAGTACTTACAGTCACAGTCAAAGTTGCAGCAATCATGACACTTCAGAAGGATGGGTTTTCTACAATAGTTTCATTTGGTTATCAAGTAAAAAAGGGAATCTACAATAAGGTAGCTGATATGGTTTCTAGGCCTATTGTAAATTCATCTATTATACTCAAGCACAAGTATGTTTTACATGAAAGTTACATTGAGCAATATGCATATGATAATGACTTTCAAGATGTGTATGCAAGCTTGAGGCAAGGAAACCAAATTGAAGAGTTAGACTACCATGTACATAACAGTTTGTTGTATCACTTAGGCAAGTTATGTATTCCACAGGGAGAAAGAAACAATATCATAAGGGAGGTGCACACTTCATTGATTGCTGGACACTTTGGTGTAGGCAAGACAATAGCGAATCTCCAAAGGTATTGTTATTGGCCACACATGTTTGATAATGTATCTTGTTTCATTAGAGGATGTTCTTTGTGTGCAATAAGTAAGCCTAGCAATAGGAAACTAGGATTGTACACTCCAGTTTAGGTACCTTCACGTCAATGGGAAAGTATCTCAATGGATTTTGTAGGAGGTCTTCCATTGTTAAGGAAAGGTCATGATTACTTGTATGTAGTTGTAGACATGTTCAACAAGATGTGTATTCTAACACCATGTAAAAAGCAAATTACAGCTGAACAAACAACTCATCTTTTCTTTCAAAATGTTTGGGTTCATTTTGGTCTTCCTACTTCCATTGTAAGTGATCGAGATTCTTGATTTGTTGGGAATTTTTGGTCAAATTTGTGGGACATGATGGACACTAAGTTGAATAAGAGTACAACCTTTCATCCACAAACAGATGGACAAACTGAGGTGGTCTACAAGATAGTCATTCATCTTCTTAGAGTATATTGTAGCAAACATCCCAAGTTGTGGGATGAACAGATGCATTACATACAACATGCATACAACAGGGCAAAGCATTCTTCCAAAACACATCGCCGTTTGAGGCATGTTTTGGGTACTTGCCAAGATCGCCATTGGACTTCATCTTTGAGAAATATGTCGCCATCGATGGTCATAGCGACATCGATAAGGTGAGGAAGTTCATAGAGAAAATTCAGTTGATACATCACACAGTGCAAGAACAACTTGAAAAGAGTCAAAGCAGCTACAAGTCAAGGCATGTAAACACCGTGTCGATCATAAATTTCAAGTTGGAGATGAAGTTTTGTTATATATTAGCAAAGAGAGACTTCAAGGGGAAGGTAAAAACCTGAAGCCAATCTGTTATGGTCCTTTTAAAATTCTATAAAAGATTGGTAACAATGCATTTAAGCTAGATTTACCTCCTTATATGCAAATATACTCTGTTGTTAATGTTTAGAATTTGAGATTGTTTGAGCCTCCTTTGATTGATGATCAAGGAGAGCATGTTCAGCTACCATCAATAAATGATTTCTCGCCAGAATATCTTGATGAACTTCAGCAAGATCTCATACTTGACAGAAGAACCAAAACTTCAAAGAGAGGGAATGTCGAATACCTTAGAGTGGGACTCAAGGGACAAAACCTTCTAAGGCCAAATGGTTGCAGATTGATAAGGTGAGGGAGTTGTACCCTCACCTACTGAACAATTGATAGTATCTTTTGGTGTCCAAAAGGCATCCAGTGGGGAGGAATGATCAGGTGCTCAATACTTAGCTCAAAAATCAAAGTGCTTAGAATCACTCAAAACCTGGATGACCACGTTCGTCTTAGGGATACGATCTCAACGCAACTCGTTTCACTCCAAACCGAGCTCGTATGAGGAAGATATCGCGTTTTGTCTGCTTTGCCAAATAGAGGAATTTAAAAAAAAAAAGTACAGTCACTACACAGTCAACATTCCGTACTATTGACGTGGCAGGTGACTGGGCAAGGTCAAAGGTGGTCAACGACCAACTAGGTTTCACCAAGTGGCACGTTGTGGTTGGTCTGTAGGTTTGGTGATTTGGCTCAATTCCATTGGTTAAAGGATGGACCAATGAGGAGGGGACATGTGGCAAGCCCGGAGGCCGCCACGTGTCCCCCCCCAAAGGTTGGAAATATCGACACGCAGTGGTAAGCAAATTATGGGTAGTTCGGCAAAGTCGAACCGCGACCTCACCCGAACAAACTCCGCGCCTTACCGTTCTACCACCGTGTTGTTTCCAAACAACCTGTGGTTTCCATTTATATTTAAAGTCATAATTGTTTGTGGTTGGGGGGAGGAGGGATCCAGCCCCCTCCCATGTGACCAGCAACACATAACTGACACCCAACTAAACCATAACCGTTAACGTTATTTTGGCATGTGACCACACTATTACCTAATCAGAGTTTGGAGGCTAACTTAATCGCGCTTAATGCGTTAACTGCGGATTAGCCCATAATTAACATAGTTTATCCATAATTAAATTCGTAATTAGCTTGGCGACACTTCTGGTGAATCAACAAATTTGGCGGTAACTCCAGTTTTAGTATAGAATTCCTAGGAGAAATTGATTTTGCCATAATTTTTTGCAAAATTCGACCAAATTGGGATCAAGAAAAGGCATTCCTAGATTATTTTGATGTCTTGAGCACATTGAAGGTGGTTTCAGAAGCATTAGAGCATTATAAACAACACTTTTTCCATTTTGAGCTAATACAGAGGCCCAAGCCATGGAAGATGGACCAAGGAGATGTAGCCCAAGAGGGGTGAACTCCTTCATCAAAACACTATGTTAAGTGTTCATTTTGATGGTTTGTTGTACATTTGTTTGTTGTTGTTCAACACTTTACTTTCATGCTATTTTGCTCATGAATTTTACATAAATTTACCTGTTCATTCACGAACACCATAAAGGAAACCTATGCACATGAAGCAAATGATAAGTAGTTGTTTTTAATTCTGAAGTTGAAATTAGTACAACAAAACTAACATTCAACAATAGATCACTAATAGAGTTGAGGCTAGTGTTGCAAATGGAATGTTGGGTTGGAAATCCCTATCATGTGAGATCACCGAGAGTGTAGCAAAAATGTTAAGTGGAGAAGTAATGTTGAATATGTTTTACACTTTAACCTTGTTTAGGTAGGCACCCAACAAGATAAATTATTGCTGGGGTTCTTTAAAAATTGCCACTATGGTTAAAATACCATAACTGCATAACTAAATAGTATATTACATGAGATTTTGTGCCAACGATATCAATATGTGGCAATTGATCCCCTGAAGCACGTGGGAGTCACAATTTGTGGCAATATTTTAGTGTTAAAGGCACAAAATCACTGTATAGAAATTGCAATCAGGATACCAATGCATGTGGGGAGTGATTACGTATGCAAAATGTGTGGGTAAGGAGTTATAATGTTTAGTGAAATTACAAATTACCAATTAAAGATTATTATTGCATTAGTATGCATTGGATGAGAGCATAAAAAAAAATGTAGCTGAGCAATGTGTTGGTGCATAATTATGGGTACATTATTTAATTATTTTTGCACATGCAATAAACTAATTATGCACAATAAATAGCTATGTAATTATCCCAAAGGAAGAATTGAATTTAGATATGCTTGGGGGTTTGGATGGAAGACCAACAACCAAATAGAAGCGTGTGGCTTGTTCTTGGGCCTTACCCTAGCTCAAAAGAAGGGCATAAAAACAATACAGGTTTTAGGGGATTCCATGATAGTTATTAGGCATATGATCTATGATACAAAAGCTAAAAACACTACCCTGAGCCAAATTATCAAGAGATCCCAGGGACTGCTCCCCTCCTTCGATTTGGTGTCCTTCTACCATATTCTCAGAAGAAATAACCAAGAAGCAAAAAATCAGGCTAATCATGCATGCCATTTGAGAGAAGAAAGATGCATATTGAATGAGTTTGAGAGCACGACTAACATCCCATAAGTAAATTGATGGGATACAATTTTTGGATAGTGAGAGAGGCTCAAAGCATTGCAAGGAAATTAATATATTCAGGGATTGGAGACATTGGTTTCATGTTGTCTAAGGCGATAAATTCGCCCCTCCACCCTCCCCTTTATCCCCCACATGTGCCATGCACCCCCTCCCCTACCCTCTGCTTCCCCTCCTCCTTATTTATCCTCCCCACCCCTTCGCTCCTCTGCTCTCCTTTCCTTTCCCCCGTAGACCCCCTCTCCCATTCGCCTCTCCACACCATAATCTCCACCCCAACCCACCTCATCCCCTTAGCCCTTGGGCCCTGTTGCATCATATCATGCGAGCTTTGGTTTGCCATGGAGCCTCATGGCAGGACTATCTTATACCTTTATTGGTGACGCATCAGAGTCTGTCATCCTTGTACTACACTTGTTTTCGAAAGGGAGGTCGGCGTGCGTCTTCAGTCCCCACGCCCTAGTTCATGGGGTAAAGGGAGGCACATCTCCTCAAGAGATTGCAGTAGTATGTGATTTCAAAGAACATTTTAATTTCGGTTCACAAAGAAGCCAGGTTCACTCGTGGGAGGATAATTTGGTTGGGAAGAATGGATCAGGAGCAGTGTGGAGGATTAATGGAGGAAGCCAAGGAAATAATGGAGACTTATCAGGATCTTAGCTGCATCAACTTCTTCACTTAGCACAACATCATCGCTCAATCTGGAAGTGACTATAAAGGGAATAGCGGTATGTTCTGTTTGTATCAATTAAGGATATATGTTGCTAAGGTGGCCTCTAAGAAGGCCTCGCAGTTGAAGCTGAGGTCATTGATTATCTGTTATTGGGCTTGGGTTGATGGGCTGAAATTCAAGGAGGACCTGAGTACAACTGAGGGTTTGAGTGCAATTGAGGGTTTGAAGGAATTTGAGAGTCTGTATGTTCATATTGGGTTAGATGTCGTTATTTTACTGAAGTGGGTGGAGGTTCGGGTCCAAAATCTAGGAGCACATTTGTTAGTCGAAAAATGGAGGGAGGTCTTGTTGAACATGACTATGGGTGAGAAAGACTATAATCCTTGGGTCTATGGGGGTGCCTTGGAGGACAGTGAGGAGGAAGGGGTCAAGCGCACTCTAGTTTGAGTGGGAGTGACAGAAAGTTCTGGAACATTTTGGACAACCGAAAAATGGATTCTAGTGTGAAAAGTACAGAGGCCAGTTCTTGGTCGGGCTCTTGGGGCAGTTGCAGGCCAAGGTCAGGGGGGCCGTGGGTGGGAACTTTTCTGGAGGGAAGGAGAAATTGGCCATCCTGCATCAACTGTGTGCAGGACCACTTGGAGTTGAGAGAAGGCCTGACTGAATTGCAACACATCATACATCAGCATCTACAAGATAACCTGTTGATGCAGGAGAGAGAGATGGAGAAACATGAGTGTATACATTAGCTGGAAGATGAAGTTGATGCACTGAGGCATCAAATGCCCAATATCTCCCCACACCCCCACCCTCATATATGATATGAGGGTGGGGGTGGGGGGAGATATTGGGCAAATTGAGCAGCTGAAGCTCAAAGTGGATGAGAGAAACAAGGAAAATGAGGAGGACTCGACTGAGCAGGACCAAAATAAAGGCTCTAAAGATATCTCAATTGGCCTAGACCTTAATAGTCCAGCGCCAATGGATATCTAGCTTTCATATGTTTTTTCTCATAGTTTCTAAATGATGCATTGTAAATGTAAATATCTTCAGTTACAATTTTGTCAAATTTATAGTTGTAAAAGCTCTGGAATGGGGAATTTTGGTGGGCAGATCAGATACAGCCTAAATAGTAGGTTTGCAGAACAAATGAAACATTATCAACTCTTTGAAGGCTTGGAAAAATCTATGTAAAATCTCGGTTTTGTTCGCAAACGGGCGTGATATATTTTATATATAAATCTACTCATTCTGGTTAGAAAAAATTATCAATTGCATGAGACTTATAGAGCTCAAGTTTACATTTATCTATCCCTATATGGATAGATCTCAAGTTTAAGAAGGCTTAACTCGAGGAATCCTTTAATTATTGGCTTCGTGAACTATAAATAAATGAGTAAAATACATGCAAGCATCTACTACATAAATAAAGAATTAGGGTCCTCATTGTACAAGAAGAGAGTTGAAAGAAAAATAATTGAATGTTTCCGTTTTGATCCATGGATGTTTCTGATTCAATAGTTTTACCACTTACACCCCATGTCATTTGTGAGCTTGTTATTTTCCATGATTATGTGTCCATGTGCATTTTTTGGTATTAGTGTGGTTTGGGGTAAGCTCTGGTTCTTGATAGGTTAGATAAGTGATCTTTTTTTCAACCTAACCATATAGGAATTTCTTAGATCTACATGTTTTGGTGGATTTTTGTAAGTAACATGACTCAATGATTTAAGTTTAGAGTAGTTAAATTAGTTAGGATCACGTCTCATTTTGTGGGAAACAACTCCAAATGATTTGGATTTGCTCAATTTCTCTATTACGCATGGTATTTTGTAAGTTCATGTTGAATTTTTTGTAAAATTTCATGAAATTTTATTAAAAATTTTCACTTTTTATTTGAATTTGATTTTTTAACTCATTGTTTGCTTTATTTCATGTAACTTTCCCTTGTCAAACCTTATTACGAACCTCCTTGGCCCCTCTAGCAAAACTTCCACTAATGGACCTCATACCATATGCAAGCATACCTTGTTTCCAACCTCTTATAGCCCTTATTTGGATTCCCCAATAACTCATTTGAACTAACCTTGTTGCCTCCAACTCATTGTACTTCCCCTCTCACCATTTGTTTTACTTACTTTACTAGTCAATTTCAAACCTCTTACTAGCCTATTCATTGGAATCCCCCCACCATTGGCCTTTGCTTCCACATCATCTACCCCCTCACTCCCTACTATTTAACCCATTGTATGTTGCACCACCCCATCGCCTTGGGATAGTGCTCTCATGTAGTGCTCCCTTGTGGATTATGCCCATAAATCCATTGGTCCAACATCCAACACTATGCACCCTTTCACATTACTACATGGACAATCGTGCACCCACTACCAACTCAATAGGCTTATCATGTGGCATCACACATGGATACCACATCAAATTATCCCATTGCATCATGTAGCATCACTATCTTGGTT
>APFE030961478.1:0-11245 GCA_000404065.3 Pinus taeda
CCTTGAAGTGTCTTCCCATTAGGTAGGTCGCCATTTCTTAAGTGCATGGAGTATTGCCAACATTTCCTTCTCATAAATAGCTTTGTGTAAAAACTTTCCCTTGATTGGACGACTTTCAAAAGCAATGGGTCTTTCATCTTGCATTAAAACAGCAACAATTCCATTTCCTGAAGCATCACATTCCATAATGAAGGTTTTCGTGAAGTCCGGTGTAGCTAAGACCAGTGCTTGGCCATTGCCTCTTTAAGATGTTCAAAGGCCTTGTTGCTTCTGGAGTCCATGAAAATGCATCTTTCTTCAATAATGTTGTTAGAGGTGCTGCTATTCTCCCATAATTCTTAACAAACTTGCGATAATACCCTGTCAACCCGAGAAATCCTTGCAGATGCTTTATGGATGTGGGGATTTTCCATTAAATGGCTTTATTTTTTCTAGGGTCTACCTTAACTCCTTCATGAGATACAATATGACCCAGATATTCCACCTCTTGGACTCCAAAGAAACATTTGGATCTTTTTGCATATAATTGTTTCTCCTCCAATAGTTGTAGCACCCTGTCAACATGTTTAACATGATCATTCCAAGACTTGTTATAGATTAGTATATCATCAAAAAAGACTAACACAACTTTTCTAAGGAATGGTTTGAAATTGAATTCATCAAACCTTGAAATGTTGAAGGTGCATTGGTAAGGCCAAAAGGCATGACCAAAAATTCATAATTACCCTCATGAGTTCTAAACGCTGTTTTCGGAATGTCTTCAATCTTCATTATGATTTGATGGTATTCTGAACGAAGATCCAACTTGGTGAAGTAAATTGATCCATGCAATTCATCCAGTAATTCATCAATTACAGGAATGGGAAACTTATCTTTAATAGTGAGCTTGTTGAGCTCTCTATAATCCGGACACATGCGCCATGATCCATCCTTCTTGTGCACTAATACTAATGGAGTAGAGAAAGAACTTTGACTGAGTTGAATTATACCAGCCTCTAACATTTTTGCAACCATACATTCAATTTAACTCTTTTGGGCATAGGGATATCTGTGCAGCCTAATGTTTGGAGGAACACTTCCTAGAATTAGATGAATAGCATGGTCATGATCACAAATAGGTGGGCAACCTTTGGGAGTCTCAAATACCTTGGAATGATTTTCCAAGACTTTTTGGAGATTTCCAAGACTTTTTGGAGATCTAGAGAAATAGATGATTCCAATGTAAAAACATCTAGTGAACATAATTGTGCAACTACACCGCTTTGTTCCTTTTTTAGAAGCTTTGTCATACCATTAGAGATGACTCCCACCTTTGGGAGTCTCAAATACCTTGGAATGATTGTCTAATACATTTTGGAGATCTCGAGAAATAGATGATTCCAATGTGGAAACATCTAGTGAACATAATTGTGCAATTACACCCATTATTCCTTTTTTAGAAGCTTTGTCATACTGTTAGAGCTAATTATCTTTCTCGGTTTCCTCGCAATACCCCTTAATTCAACTTCCTTTCCTTCCACAGAAAATTTCATGAAAAATTCTTGAAAATTAAAAGCTATTGTACCCAAGGATTGTAGCCATTGGACTCCTAGTACAACATCAACACCTCCCATTGGAATGGAAAGCATTGGGCTAGTCAATACATATTCCCCCATTGATAGCTTGATATTATGGCACTTTCTAGAGTAATTTATTGTTCCTCCATTTGTAACCATCACTTGACATTCTGGTGCTAGATATAAGAAGCAATTCAATTCTTTTGTTATCTTACAATGACTAAAATTGTGGGTACTTGCTGAATTAATCAACACTATTAACTTTTTCTTCTTGATTTGTCCTTCTATATTAATGGTTTGAGGAGTGGTAATTCCCGCTAATGCATTACAAGAAATGGTCGGATTCATTTCTTCTTTATCTAAGCTTTATTCCTGGAGTATATCTTCTTCTTTTGACCTTTCTTGCTCCTTTTCTTCTTCCTCTTCGCAATCTATGTATAATAATTTCTTTTGAGCACACTTATGACCTTTAGCGTATTTGCTATCTCAACTGTAACAAAGCCCTTTTGCTCTTTTTTCTTCCAATTGTTGTGGTGTAATCCTTATCGGTTGTGGAATACTAGGGGCAACAACACTTCCATCTTTATAGTTGTGAGTGGTATGATTCCTGGTTGCCATAATTTTTCTTTCCATTTTTCTTGCTAACCTGAATACCTTCTCTAATGAATTAGGTTCCCAAAGGGGAACATCATGTTGGATATTATCCTTTAAAGTCCCTATGAACACATCAATCCTATGCTCCTCTGGAATATTTTTACCATTATGTTCAATTTTTGGAACTCCTCAATGTGCTCCATTATTGAACCCTTTTGTTTGATACTTATCAATTGGCTAAGAAAAGTGTTGTTTTTTGTATCCTCATAATTTGTTGTCAATTATTCCGTAAAAAATGCGCAAGTGATAATTTGTTTACGAGAGAAAAGCCATTGATACCATACAAACTGATTTGGTTCGAAATATAAAGTTGCAATATGTACCTTTTGTGTGTTTTGCACAATATTGAGATCGAAAAATTGCTCCATCTGTAATATCCATGTTGCAGGATCCTTGCCATCAAACTTCCTCATATTGATTTTTGGAATATGGTGGGTCTTTGATCCCACATTAGAGTCTATGAAATCATGATGAACATTTCTTTTGTTCATATCATGAGTTTCCTTTACTACCTTTTCACCATTAGTAAGTATTTCTTGTAGAAAATTCGTCAAATCTGTCTTCAAATCTGCCATGTCTGTCTTCAAATCTATATTTAAATCATCCATCTTAGCTTCCACACCCTTTATCTTAGATTCCATGCCATTTATCTTAGATTCTGTTAGCTTTTGTAAGAGTGACATTTGTTGCACTTATTCTTGTAATTTTGATATATCATGTAGCATTTCTTCCTCTTCTTCATGAGTCATTATAGAGCTTTCAGGATGCTTACTAGGTGTTTGCATTTTCTTCCCTTAGGGCATTAGTTACTGATAATAATTTTCTACTATTCCCTTTGAATTCATTCAAAATAAATTTTCAAACCAATCTTAAGCAAAAATTTAAAAGAATCTACACACCTTTTTTCACTTTGTAGGAGCTCGATATTTCCTCTGATGTATCTCTGTACTTTCAAACAATCCAGTTCTAAAATTGTGACCTACAATAGCCCTCTATGTCCTCTTTCCAATGCCACTAGTCTAATCCAAATTGGATTCTCCAAGGACGAGTTATGCGAAATCTCCCACAGTGACCTGATTATAGACCAGTTCAGTAGAGCGAACTTGTACGATGTGCCACAAGTCACTGTTTCAACCTTTGGCTTTGCAAAGTATATGCAAGAAACTACCGTCCATCCTATTTCTATACCTTCTTATGAAATTTAAATCCGATGCTCAGGGAGAAATTTATGATGATTTTCCCCAGGTCACTTGTTTAGAACATAATTCAAGAGTCTGCAAAAAGACCAACTACCTTAGATCATATCTCCACAAATATAGCACAAAAGGCTCTGAAGTTCAGACCCAAGGTTCAGTGTGACTTCTTCTCAAATGTTTTTTTTTTTAGCTTCTAAACTGTCGCAGAAAAAAGTTATAGTGAAAATGCCACTATGACCTATTTGGAGCAGCAAAACCATAGAATCCAAAGCTCTAATACCAAATGTCATGAAACCAGCTCAAGAAAAGATAGAAAAGTTAGATCAACGCCTTAGAATTCAGCCTCTTCAAGGAGGCAACCTCCTTTACATTACATAAATGAACAATTCTTGGATGATTCAAATGACAGAACCTCCCTTCTATATATAGGAGTCTAAGGAGTCACAATATAACCTAGCCGACCTAACTATCATAATATAAAGCCGCAAAAATAGAAATAGAGGGATTCTATGGGGCAGAGTAATAACAATATGGGGATAATAGGGGCACAACAATATTAATAAGGGATGGAACTACAATAGTAATGGGTAATCACTAGTATTATAGGGACCCAACAAAATAACACCAGAAAAGCAGGAAAAAGAAGAAAATAAAACAAGAAAGCTAAAGAAAAGAAACAGAATAAAACAAGAAAATTAAAAAATCAAAAGAAAAGTAAAGAAAGCTAAAAATAAAAGTCACATGTAGACACATTGAGTATGTGCATGTGGTTCCCCATCCAATGTTTTCTCTATTTATTAGAGGATGACGAGGATATGAGGCATTCCATATTTTCAAGTTTTTATCTTTCATTCTCTTAGGAGAATGGTGTTATAAGAATTAGGAGTCAATGGCAGTAGTCTGTTTATCGAGGGCTCGAGGATGGCTAGTTGTAGCAAATCCTTGCATAATTGAGCCTATGGTTGGGTAGAGAGTCATACCCAAAACGTTGTTGTCATCTGGTAGACATCAGGTAATATAGGTATGTGCTTATTTGTTTTATTCTGATTTTAATTAGGAAATTAACTTTATATTTACTTTGGACTATTACATATGGTATCAAAGCTTTGGTCTCAACCCTTAGGGCCTATGGGAATCTTAAAAAAAAAAAATCTCTGTTGCGATTTTTTTTAACTCAACTTGTTTTGAAAGTTACAGGATCATTACTTCAGGGAGGCTGCATGTCTATTTTTGCTCTACAAACCCTAGCTGTATACATATTTTTTTTTTTGTTTCAGGGTTTTCAAAACAAAAAAACTAAAAGCCAAGCTAACCCAATCTCAAGCCCTTAAAATATTTGATCTACTCTTTAGTTAATAAATAAAATCTTTTGCAAAATTTTCCAGAAGTTCTTCTAACATTCATCATGCAAGCCTAGTTAATTTTCTAGTGAATCTAACGACTCTTTTTCCTCTTAATGACCAAGGTCTAGCAGAATATTATCATATTAGGGATTTTAAGATTTTTCTAGCCCACACCCTTGGAGTTGAGGAATTAGTTCCTCCCAATACAAACTTATTGGTAAATTGAGACATATCAACAAACCTATGGAGAATATTAATAAAGACCAAAGTGAATACAAGAATACAATTATTATTTTGATGAATGATATGGAATGAAACCATTCACGTATGCTTGATTGTTTTCTGCTATGGGGACAATGGCTCTTATAACATAAATTGGATCACTTTTAAGTACATCTACTATGACATTAGGCCTCCTCGATCACTACATTCTAGATTGTCACATCTTTCCCCTATAAATTCATATGATTTGTAATGGTAGTTAGTTACATCGTGATCTTCAAGGTCTTCTAATATAATGTGTCTTTTTTGTTCTAGTAATTTTTTTCCTAGTAATTCATTATATTTTTTGATAATTATCTACTGGACAAAAAATATGGCATGGGTGAGAAATTATGCTATAATGAAAGTTATTAAATTAACAAAAAAGGAAAAACATGTCTATATCCATGCAAGAGAGATCACTAGTTTATAAAGAGATACATGTCGAAATTTTTAATGACCAAACAACTAAATGGAATGACATAAATAGGGTGCTAAATTTGTTACAAACACTAACTGGATTAGAGAATGATAAGAAAATAAACAATGAAATGTTTTCTATGATATTTTACTATAAATTTGAAAACTTATAAAAAAATTATAAGTATTTAAAAAAACATAATATACATATATGGATTGACTCATTATATGCAACACGCTAAGTTAGATTGGTATAAAATATTTAAAGAATCATGCATTCTCAATATATAATTTATAGTTGTAAATAATATTTTGAGTCATATATATATTTTTCTAAACTTAGTGGATTTAAATAAATTACAATTAAAACAAGATAATTTGAAAATAATTCCTACAATCACATTACCGTTCTCATAAAATTTATAAATTAAGTTTATGTTTTCAAGAATTTTTTATAGGAATAATGATGGAGACTAAACATGTTTTGTTGGAAGATTATAAAAATATGGCACTAAAATAAATAAAAATCCCTTGCACTCTTATGAAAACAATATATATGCTAACAAGCATCTATCGTATATAGGAACCAACTAGTTTCTAGTTTCATTTATGTTGTTATTAACCATTGAAGTATGGACAAATGTAACATTAAGGGCAAAATTGAGACCAACAATCTTTCAGCTATTTTTTTATAAAAACATCCCAAAATATAATACCAATAAATGGAATTAAATATTAAAGTGTATTGATTGCATGATTGGTGCTCTACATCCCATGTATAAGGGAGAAGTGTAAGTAATGGATGCTAGATTTGAGTATTCTCTCAAGGATATTGTTTGTCTCTATCCGAAACATGTTTTTTCCAACCTTTATCTACATGTGATGATTTGAATACATAAATTGTAACACTATTTTGTATAGTTTCATATTCATAGAGATATGGATATATAGAAGATGTACTATCATTGAAAATATATAAGATCCTCGTTAAGATATAGAAAAGTTCTTAAAAATTGTTTGGTGAGATTTCACCTTATGAACTTGTGCTTTCATGTATACTACTATGCTTGATTCCATTAAGAGTAAAAGAACACATAAACTTATGAGTGATGTCAAACTTATAGGAAACTCTATATCTTTGAACTCAGAAGCCACTAATTATGTGTTTTCATGAAATATACACCCACTAGCAATAGAAGTTTAAGGGGAGGAGATTATACCAATCATATATCTATCTATGGTGGATAAAAATGCAAACGAATGAATAGAGAGTTAAACATGGATCTTGGTCTGAGCATCGGATTGAAATTTTGCAAGAAGATACAAAAAGAGGATGAACTACTGTTTCTTTTATATATTTTTCAAAGCCAAAGTTTGAAACAGTGACCCATGGCACGTCGCATAAGTTCACTCTACTGAACTAGTCTATAATCAGGTCACTGTGGGAGATTTGGCATAACTCTTCCTTGGAGAATCCAATTTAGATCAGACTGGTGGCATTGGAAAGAGGTCACAGAGGGCTACCATAGGTCGCAATTTCAAAATTGGATGATCCAAAATTACAGAGATACATTAGATTCAATATCAAGCTCCTACAAAGTGAAAAAAGGTGTGTGGTTTTTAAATTTTTGCATAAGCTTGGTTTGAAAACTTTGTTTGAATGAATTCAAAGGGCATAGTAAAGCATTATTATCAGTAATTTATGCCTCAAGGAAAGACAATGAAAACACCTAGTAAGCAGCCTGAAAGCTCTAGCATGACTCATGAATAAGAGGAATAAATTCAACATGATATATCAAAATTACGAGACCAAGTGCAACAAGGGTCACTTACACAAAAAGCAACAGAATTTAAGATGGATGGTTTAACAAAAGATATAGAAGTTAATATGGATGGTTTAAAGAAATATGTAGAATCTAAGATGGATTGTTTAAAGAAAGGCATAGAAACTAAGATGAATGATGTGGAAGCAAAGATGGATGATTTGAAGACACATTTGAAGACAAATTTGACAAAGTTTCTACAAGAAATGCTTACAAATGGTAAAAGGGTAGTAAAGGAAACTCATGATGAGAACAAAAGAAATGTTAATCATGATTTCATAGACTCCAATTTTTGGATTGAAAACCCACCATATTCCAAAAATTGATATGAGGAAGTTTGATGGCAAGGATCCCACAACATGGATATTACAGATGGAGCAATTTTTCAATCTCAATAATGTGCAAAACAAACAAAAGGTATATATTGCAACTTTATATTTGGAACCAAATCAGTTTGTATGGTATCAATGGCTTTGCTCTCGTAAACAAATTATCACTTGGGTAATGTTTACGAAAGAATTGAGAGCACATTATGAGGACACAAAAACCAACACTTCTTTTAGCCAATTGATAAGTCTCAAAAGAAAGGTTTCAATAATGGAGCACATTTAGGAGTTCAAAAAATTGAACATAAGGGTAAAAAATATTCCATAGGAGCATAGGATTATGTATTCATAGGGACTTTAAAGGATAATATCCGACATGATGTTCGCCTTTGGGAACCTAATTAATTTAGAGAAGGCATTCAGGTTAGCAAGAAAAATGGAAAGCAAAATTATGGCAACCAGGAAGCATAACACTCACAACTATAAAGATGGAAGTGTTGTTGCCCCTAGTCTTCCACAACCTATAAGGTTGACACCACAACAATTGGAAGAAAAAAGAGAAAAAGGGATTTGTTACAATTGTGATAGCAAATACAATAAAGGTCATAAGTATGATGAGAAGAAATTATTCTACATAGATTGCGAAGAGGAAGAAGAAAAGGAGCAAGAAAGGTCAAAGGAAGAGGATATACTCCAGGAACAAAGCCTAGATAAAGAAGAAATGAATCTTACCATATATTGTAATGCATTGGCTAGAATTACCACTCCTCAAACCATCAAGATAGAAGGAAAAATCAAGAAGAAAAAGGTAATAGTGTTGATTGATTCAAGAATTACCCACAATTTTATTCATTGTAAGATAGGAAAAGAATTGAATTGCTTCCTATATCTAGCAGCAGAGTGTCAAGTGATGGTTGCAAATGGAGGAACGATAAATTACTATGGAAAGTGCCATAATATCAAGCCATCCATGGGATAATATATATTGAATAGCTCAATCCTTTCCATTCCAATGGGAGGTGCTGATTTTGTACTAGGAGTCCAATGGCTACAATCCTTGGGTACAATAGCTTTCAATTTTCAAGAAATTTTCATGAAATTTTCTGTGGAAGAAAAGGAAGTTTCATTAAGGGGTATTGCAGGGAAACTGGGAAGGATAATCAGCTCTAACCATATGACAAAGCTTCTAAAAAAGGAACAAAGAGGTGTAATTGCAAAATTATGTCTGCTAGATGTTTCCACATCAGAATCATCTATTTCTCTAGATCTCCAAAAAGTCTTGGAAAATAATTCCAAGGTATTTGAGACTCCCAAAGGTCTCCCACATATTCGTGATCATGATCATGCTATTTATCAAATTCCAGGAAGTGTTCCTCCAAACATCAGGCTGTACAGATATCCCTATGCCCAAAATAGTGAAATTGAATGTATGGTTGTTGAAATTCTAGAGGCTGGTATAATTCAACCTAGTCAAAGTTCTTTCTCTGCTCTAGTAGTATTGGTGCACAAGAAGGATAGATCATGGCGCATGTGTCCAGATTATAGGGAGCTCAACAAGCTCACTATTAAAGATAAGTTTCTCGTTCCTGTCATTGATGAATTACTTGATGAATTGAATGGATCAATTTACTTCACCAAGTTGGATCTTCGTTAAGGATATCATCAAATCAGAATCAAGCCTAAAGACATTTCGAAAACAACATTTAGAACTCATGAGGGTCATTATGAATTTTTGGTCATGCCTTTTGGCCTTACCAATGCACCCTCAACATTTCAAGGTTTAATGAATTCAATTTTCAAACCATTCGTTAGAAAATTTGTGTTAGTATTCTTTGATGATATACTAATCTACAGCAAGTCTTGGAAGGATCATATTGAACATGCTGATAGGGTGCTACAACTATTGGAGGAAAAACAATTATATGCAAAAAGATCCAAATGTTTCTTTGGAGTACAAGAGGTGGAATATCTGGGTCATATTGTATCTCATGAAGGAGTTAAGGTAGACCCTAGCAAAATTAAATCCATTAAGGAATGGAAAATCCCCACATCCATAAAGCATCTATGAGGATTTCTCAAGTTGATAGGGTATTATTGCAAGCTTTTTAAGAATTATGGGACAATAACAACACCTATAACAACATTATTGAAGAAAGATGCATTTTCATGGACTCCAGAAGCAACAAAGGCCTTCGAACATATTAAAGAGGCAATGTGCCAAGCACCAGTCTTAGCTAAACCAGACTTCACAAAAACATTTATTGTGGAATTTGATGCTTCAGGAAATGGAATTGGTACTATTTTAATACAAGATGAAAGACCCATTACTTTTGAAAGTCATCCAATCAAGGGAAACTTTTTACACAAAGCTATTTACGAGAAGGAAATGTTGGAAATACTACATGCACTTAAGAAATGGTGACCCTACCTAATGGGAAGACACTTCAAGGTAAAAACAGATCATGATAGCCTTAAGTACTTTTTAGAACAAACATTATCTTCTGAAGAGAAATAAAAGTGGGTCACAAAGATGTTGGGTTATGAATTTGAAATCATCTACAAAAAAGGGAAGCAAAATGTGGTGGCAGATGCACTCTCAAGAAAGGATGAGGATGTGGAAGCATTATTGTGTGCCATTTCTATTATCCAACCAGATTGGATAAACGAATCAATGGAGGAATGGAACAATGATGAAGAAGTGTGGGCACTTATTCGAAAGTTACAACAAGATTCTAGTACATTTGATACATTTAGCTAGAAAAATGATTTGTTATGGTACAAAGATCGCTTATACCTCTATATGAATTCTGAACTCAAACAAAAGATTCTTATGGAATTGCACACTTCTCCCTTAGGAGGGTACTCAAGATTTTTAAAAACTTACCATAGGGTTAAGAAGGAATTTTTTTGGGATGGCCTTAAATCGGATATTAAAAATTTTGTGGTGGGATGTTTGGTTTGCCAACAAAATAAAGTTGAAACAAATAAGACCCCCAGTTTATTACAAACTTTATCCACTCCAAGCCAACGTTGGGAGGAGGTTTCAATGGATTTTATCACAGGTTTACCCAAGTCTGAGGGAAAGAGTGCCATCATGGTGGTAGTTGACCGACTTACCAAGTATGCAAACTTTTGTGAATTATCACATCCATTTAAAGCCAGTACAATTTCTACTGCATTTATGGAAATAATTCAAAAACTACATGGAAATCCAAAGATTATTGTAAGTGACATAGATCCCATTTTCACTGGAAATTTTTGGACAAAATTATTTTCTTATCTTGGTACTCAGTTGGCTCATAGCTCATCTTATCATCCTCAATCTAATGGGCAAACTGAGATAGTAAACAAATGTTTGGAAGGATATCTTCATTGCGTTGTATCTGATAAACAGACACAATTGGGTCAAATGGTTGCCTCTGGCTAAATGGTGGTAAAACACTTCCTTTAATACAACAAAAAAAATGACCCCATTTATGGCACTTTATGGATATCAGACACCATCCATCAAATAATATTTAAGAGAAAATTCTAAGGTTCAAGTAGTGGAATTTATGTTATTACTATATTAATAATTTTAATTCATGTTATTACTATATTGTTTGTTGTTTTATGTTTTATGTTTAGTATTTTGTAACACTATTATACTAATCATTATCATTATTT
>APFE030961484.1:4821-23678 GCA_000404065.3 Pinus taeda
AATAAACAATTTTTTGAATTTGTCTAATATAGAGGATATTAGACAAATTAATCATCCAAAAAATTTGCCATTTTCGGGAGCTAGGTTTCATGCACCTGGGTCGTCAAATTATAGGACACTTAAAACTGGCCCACAGTCCAACTTTGACCATTATTTTGACTAGCTCATTCTCCCTCATATGAGCTCGGATTGACGAACCGTTCACACTACTGCAATTAAGATGACAAGATCTACGCTCTGGTCCTGGTTCGAAAGCATTCTGATCACTTTGATTTTTGAGCTTCCATAACCCTTTTTTTCTTGTGTGTGTCTTTGGAGCCACCTGGATCTATCCTCCCCACTAAAGAGCTTTTGGTCCTCCAAAAGAATGAAAATAATCTTTAACTTCTCTGTACCTTGTTTGCATCACAAGCATCCTGAAAAAGGTCTCGCTTCCATCTCCTTCAGCTTTGTTCTTCGAAGCCTTAAGCGATGAGCCAACACCTGCAACCTATAGTACATTGATTTTGCAAATTACATGCTTGAATTTCATGACCAACTAATGACCCAAGCATCCCATACTTGCCACGAGTTTATAACACACACTCAGTGGTCAAGTTTACAGCAATATGGAAACAATACCCTAGCTACGAAAACAAGGCCAACATATCATTGTTGCTCCAAAAAGTGATGGAAAACACATCATCGTTGTAACACATGATTTACAACAATAAGGCCAAACACTATTTTTTCTTTGACAAGTGATGGAAACACGACATTACTTTCAGAGTGTAAAATGCAACACAAAATAAGACCAGACATCATTGTTGCTTAACAAGTGATGGAAAACACATCATCACTTTTACATTTTAAAATGCAACAAATGATTTACAAAAGCACGACCATGACAAGCTAACACATCTAGAAACCATTTTTCACTTATCAATGTGAATGGATCATCCCCCTGTGGTGGTTTTACTTGTCGAATAACTGCTTCACTTGGTTCATGCAGTGATACTTTATCTTTAAGGCGCTGCTCTGGATGGAGCTTCCGACATGTGGCCCTTTGATGGCCACCTCTATTGAAATGACTGCAATACATCTTCTTCCTCCGGAATTTCTTAACATGTTTCTTTGCCTATTGTTGAGAGGGCCTTTCACACCTCGTCTTTGTTTGTGCTACTATTCTTTTCCAACACTTAGAAAATGTATGGTTGTGTAATCCACAAGACGTACATGTTTTTTAATGGCATGTTTTACACTTATCATTAACAACATGATTATAATCGAAATGATCATTCGAAAATCAAAATTGGTTATACCTTTCCTTGTCGTCTCTGATGTCATTGTGGTGATGAGAGCTTGCCTCAGCTCTTTCCCTGCAATGGCCACTGCCATGGGATGTTGATGTGTTCCCATCATTCTCTTTCCTCGATGATTTCAATGATGTTTTGGAAGAATCTGACACCTTCAAGCATTCTCCTTTAGTGTATCCCAAGCATGCAAATGGAGGTCTCTGCACAACCTCCATTGAGTTATGCCTTGGTTATTAACACCAAGTTTTTTTCCTCCTTGACCCTCATCCTAGTAAGGAGCCTTATGCTTTTCCCCGTAATTGGTATCTCCACATCTCCAACAGAAATAATACTATGTGAAGATGAAACCGAAAGGAAATCAACATATTTTACCTCCTCTGTCGATTTGGAAAGAACTAATGAGGGCTTCTCATCATCTGTTGTTGTTCGTTTGCTAGCTGTCTTGGCGCATTCCCCAACTTCCTTTCCGACATACCCAAGTCCTGCTTGAAGGGGTAATTCCTCTACTTGGATGGGTTTGATAATGCCTTGTCCTCTAATGCTCAAGCATTTTCCTTCATACGCCATTCTCTTCAATGGTTTGGAGCCAATTCATGTGGTATGATTTTCAAAAATAGTGAAATCATCATCAGGACACATACATGAATTTGGAGAATTACTTTTTACTCATACGGTCACGCTGAAACTTTTCCAAGGCCTCATCCTTAGCTTGCAGTTGTTGTAGCAAACTTTTTTTTTCCTCTTTCTCTTCATGTAGAAGCATCTTCAATTCAGAATTCTCTGTTTCAAGGTTCTATTTGTTGTGCTTCAGTTCTTCCAGGGCCTCTTCTATGGCTCGCAACTGAAGCTGCAATCGCTCCTCTTCCTCTGTCTCTTTTTGTAGATCTTCATACATTATTTCCACTCATTGGGAAATTTTAAGCATGGTCTCGTACATCGCTTTTTCATCCTCTGTCGTTGCATGTTCCATTTTCCACACTTGCAATTCACAACCACGCAAAGACCGCTCTGATACCAAACTTGATCTGAGTTTACTCAACTCCCGTATTTAACCAAGATCTTTTACTTTCATGATGTGATCAAAATGGCATTTAAATAGCATAATTCAACATATCTACATGTTGTAAAGAAGAAGGAACATGACAATCATCGGCAACATAAAATAACAAAACATTGATAACAGAGTTCGTCCAGGAGGGACTACGTCTTCGGGCCTCGGTGTCAAGATGGTGTAGGTCGTTGCATTAAGTGCTATCAATAGTGATGATGGTGGTGACGTCGCTATCATACAAGGAAAATTCCCTCATGCAGGAGTGGCTCCACGAGATGTTCTGCTACAAGAACTCTCAAAAAGAAAAATAATTATAATAATATATATATATATATATATATATATAATAATATATATATATATATATATATTATATATATATATTATAATATATATTATATATATATAATATATATATATATATATATATATATATATATATATATAAAGATATAGATATAAATAAATAAATAAATAATAAAAAAATAAAAAATAAAAAAAAAAATAAAAATAAATAAAAAATAAAAAAAGACTCCTATCAGTATGACATAAACTTATGCATGATGATAATGAGCCTCCCACCAACATGGCATAAAAGGGATCTCAATGCAAACATACATGGCGACACATGAGTATCCCATCAACATAACAACAAAGGGATCTCAAACAAAACATAACAAGTAAGAAGCAAGATCCCACATCAAACATCAAACAGGGATTTGTGTAGCACGATGCATCTCATAGAAAAAGAAGTACATGAACGCACTGCATATACCTCACATCCTGGGGCCATTTGAAAGAAAGGTTGTCAAACTGCTGAAGTTAGTCGTACCATCAATATCGCGACGTCGAATCTCATAGAATGATTGCTCGCATGTTGAATGCTAACGCCTGCACTCCACTTTGAAAAGTGGCCAAAAATAGAATGATCAAATGGAGAATCTGGTTGCACCATCAAATTCGTGGCGTCGAATAGTGCAAAATCAACTGTCAAATTTATGAATTCTAAGAAAATGAAAATCTGGGGCTTAAGGAATATTTTAGATTCCACTTAGATTCTTCAAAGATTCCCTCCTATGGGTCATCTGAAAAGATGCTACACAGATCAGAAAACTGATTGTGCCATCATGTTTGTGTCACTGAGAGGTGTAAGATCGACATTAAATTTGTCCAATTTGGACACTGCAAAAATTTCGCCCTCTTGAGAATTTCACTCAATCATGGTTCCGCCTGTTTTTTTTTCCAAAACCACGGTTCCACCTGCAAAACAATTAAAAAATGTTTGTCTCTAAAAATGTGTCAATCTTTGGCCTTCATTATGTTTGGCATCACGTGGCTCCATTCCGTTCCCATCCGACCTCCCTGGGCGCACTAAACAAATGATAGGTTTATATATAAAATTTCAGACAGAGTTACCAGCATTGGTTGTTGGCGCGTTGGTAAAGAAAGTAAATGGTTGAGGAGGGTTCAGGTGATCAAATCTCGCCCCTCCCTTTTTAAATTACATAACCGTTTGATAACTAAACAGGGGTGCGTTGATGTGTTGGGTTCATTGTATTAATTGGTTCATGGGGCCGCCCGATGGGCGCCGGCCCACGTGGACCAGGTGGGTTCAATCCCTGTCGGCCTCACATTTAATTCATGGCATGTTTTAATAGTGGGTGGTTGGGGTGTGGGCCAAGTCCACCGGAGGTGGCTCACCCACCCCCATAAATTACGTTTAATGCGTTGTTTAGTGTTGGGTGGACCGGCGGGGTTCATGGCCCATTGGTTCCTTTGGTTATTGGTGCAGTTGGGCCGATGGGGGTCATGGCCCTTCGGCATTTTAATAATCAAATTTGTAATGTAGTTTGGGGATGGTGGAGGCGGTGGTTCGCCACCTCATATATATATATATATATATTAATATATATTAATAATAAGCATTTTTTTGAATTTGTCTAATATAGATGATATTAGACGAATTAATGATCCAACAGATTCACCCATTTTCGGGAGCTAAGTTTCATGCCCCAAGTCGGTCAAATTGTAGGACACTTAAACTTGGACCACAGGCCAACTTTGACCAAAACTTTGACTGGCTCATTCTCCCTCAAACAAGCTCGGATTGACGAACCATTCACACCACTGTGATTAGGACGACAAGATCTACGCTCTGGTCCTAGTTTGAAAGCATTCTGATCACTTTGATTTTTGAGCTTCTATAACCCTCTTTGTCCTGTGTGTGTCTCTAGAGCCACCTGGATCACTTTCCCCCTGCAAGATCAAACAGAATAAGCATAGCATTTACATTTCTAAATTTATAAATTAAAAGACACTTTTTCTGCAAATACAAAATGAAATAGTTAGTGCATGCATATATAAATCATAGAATGATAGAACAATTTCCCATGTCCACATAGTCCAAATCTAGATGATCAATTGCACATTTAGCCTAGTTCTTTTCTACAAGTAATTTGTTTCATTTCCTAGCTATATGATTTATTGAATTTGATATCAAATTTATCATTCAACAACTTTCATTTCCTAAATAGGCGAGCATTTACTTTCCTGCATTATAACTAGCTTTACATTCATTGTCAGTGGTCACACTCCTAGCCAATAGAAGACTGTTTTGGGACCCTAATGGTCTAGCACCCTAGTTGATAAGTGACATGAGTAGAATCTTGCATCTGTTATGTCCATAGCACTTTCACTTCCAAGTTTATATGAAACCCCAGGTTGATAAAGTAAAGTTGGTAGCACTAGGAGTTACAGCATCCTTGCTACAATCTTGAGGCTCATCAGTATCATTAGGATCATATTGTTTTTTGGGAATAGTTGGGAAATTTAAACATTTAATTTCTTCAATCTCAAGAGTGACATGCATGAAATTTTCAAGAGCATAGACACCACATTGAAGAGGAAAGGTAGGCCACATTGTCTTTTTAGCACCTTTCATAACCTTTGAAAGGCCATTCCCTATAGTTTGGAAGGCTATCTCTCGAGCTAGGATTTTACCAGGAACATAAAGGGGAAACACATGAGGGTTTTCAAGGCTGCCAAATATCTAGATATAAGTGAAGGACTCTTCTCCAAACCATCTTCCGATTGATAATAAATCTTTGTTGGCTTTAGGTGAAAGTCTAAGAGCCCTCTCATTAAGGACACTTTGGTGGATGGGCAGCATAACCATGGAAAATTTTATAGAAATGAGGTTGGTATTTAGATACCCATAGTATGTTATGATAGATATGGATAGGTGTAGGGTCTTCTATTTTCTATTTCTATCCCACATATGTAAAATTAGAGGTGAAATAAATAACATCCATTATATAGGTGCACATATAGAAAGGGGGAACAATGTTCTCAAAAAAAAAATCACTTTTTCCTATAATTCAGGATTTAGGTGATTATAGTATTAGACAATATAGATCCCTGATCCATAATATATCCACTTGAAGCAGCATCAATTAGGGGTACCCACTGGTCTGAGGTTTTCTGGGTATTAGGGTAACCATAGATTCTACACATCATAATAGCTATATAACAGAATAGTCTAGCAATGGAAGTAATAGAATACATACCCTTATCCTTAAACTTGTGTTTTTTGGGATCCCTTCTCCATCATTTGATGACCTCTGACTGATCCTCATTTTCTTTCATGAATTTTTCTATAAATTGCTTGTCGTATTTTTTCTGGGGCGACAGTAGTTGATACATCTTGCTCAAATCACTATTGGTGGATGACCCAATAACGGTGTTCCTCTTAGTTATGAAATTCCTATCTTTAATATTCATATGTTCAATAACACATTTAACCATATCTGTATAGGGCATGATGTTGGGTCAGGCTGCAATCCTATGCATGAATGAATCGGCGATGTCACCATAACTAGTTTCAGAAACAGGGGCAGAATCCTTGGTTGTGGATGTTTTCTCTGTCACCCTAGGTTCCTCATCTTCAAATCATTTATAAATGGCTTCCCAATAAGAGCTTCTAGCATCGGTAATGTAGGTTTTAGTAGAGAATAATGCAAGGATTTCGGTACCTTCAGGTGGAGGAGCGATTGATTGTTGTTGAACAATGGGTTTCTTCCTGGGTTTAATTTCCTTAGAAATTTTTGTTGAGCTTTGCTTTTTGGGACTAGCCTGTAAAGGAAAAAATGGGAATAACCAGAGACTTCCTTAACTGGAGAATTCCTTAGAGTGAATAACCAATTTCATATCAATTAATGTCTTTATGAGCGAAAATCTAATGATATCGAGTTGCAATAATGAAATTGTTTAAAACTTCGAAATCATAAATTCGCTACATTTGGCCATTAAATGATAAAACGTGGGTTCACATGGGATTTTGTACACGTCAGCATATCAAAGGATTATATCGAATAAATCTTATGGTTGTATCTTTGAAACATATGATATTCGTACTTTCTGATAGGATTTTATTATAAAGTGTAACGCTAAAAAAAAATATAAGCGGGAAGGGATATCGGAGGTCCTGTATCGAAGATTTGATATCGGGGGTTGAAAAGACTGACAGACGATTGGAAGTTCCAATATGGAAGTTATAATATGGATAGGGGGAGTTTATCGAAGATCGAAGGATTGGGAATATCGAAGATCGGCAATATGAGGATATCAGAGTATTAGCGATGCCATATATCAGAGGATGGGCGAAAAGAGATATCGGAGAATCAAGGGATCGAGATATCAGAGTATTTAGAGTGATGCTTACATTGAAAGCTCTGATATTCAGAAGCTTCGATATTAATGCTACATCGAAATCTTGTGGGGTCGGGTTTTTATTATTATATTCGCAGAGAAGTGCTTTATTACTTTTAGACTTAAAATATTTGGAAACTTTAATCAGGGAAGGATTTATCACAACTTATCCTATGGGACAAGTTAAAATATTCCGATAAAGTTATTCCAATAATAGATTTTAAACGAAATCCATATGGGTGGGTAGCTTATTTATGAATATGTCTTATGGGTCTAAGCTCTCATAAGGGATATTTCTCATTTAGTCAATTTTTTAGTAAAATAAAAATAATATTGTCTTACTTTATTAAAACTAAGGGATTTTATCTTATTTTCAAAAGGGTCCCCATTATTTATTAGTTCTACTATTAACCTTAGTGGGGGGTTGTTGAGTAGTACAATCGTTGGCGACATACTGGCGAAAAAATTATCTCTATTAAAAATAAATGAAGTTTTAAGCTATTAAAGGAAAAGACTTAGAAAGGTAAAAATACTTGAAGTTTTTATTGATAAAGATTACTCTGTATAAAAGAACTCATCATTTTGTGAATTATCTCGTACCCTGTTTATTGATGAAAATCTTGATTACCTTTGTTGGTCATTTAATCAGTTATAAAGATAAAGTTAAGAACTATAGAAGCTTAGCTTATAAGATAGACCTTTTTGTCACCGATAGAGCCACTCCTACTAGCATACGTCCATAGCCTTGATGGGGTTACCATTTAACCAAAGATATACGAGTATCCCATCCACTTATAGTAACATTCTTAGAGGTATTAATCTTTTCCTTTAGAATTTTTGTCTTAAAGTTTACTTGAAAACCAATGTCCTAGCTTGGAAACCAAATTATGACAATGTCATTCACAAGTTATAATGATATTGAACACACCATCTCATGATGAGACCTCTTTTCTTATGGTTATATAACCGTAAGCCATTATCTTGGTCTGGTGACCAGTGTTGATAATGTCAATATCACTGGTTTCCCACGATCATGGTAAGTCGACTCATATTGAGACCTCTTATCTTTCAAGTTTTATATATTTTTGAATTACACTCTAAACAATTTTAAAATTAGTGGATGGGTAGGTGTATTCACTCCTTAAGATTAATGGATGACAATTGAAGCCAAAAGATGCTAAAACTTCAAAATAACCTTTACTTTTTAAAGAAAACTTCTTCATGACCAATTGCAGGATAACCATATTTTATAAAGTTTTCAAGCTATGAAATATTTATAATTTAATGGATATAAAGATTTCAGAGCTTTATAATATACGCAATACTAAACTTCAATGTTATAATTTTCTTTCTAAGTTCTCTTCTTTAATCTCAAATTTCATGTAAATGATGAGAGACCCAAATGTGAAGACATAAGTGTATAACCTAACATTACCAAGGTTAAAGAAACCGATATATACATGTGATTATTTACATATTTACAGGAGGATAGGAATCATTGACAAAAAAAAAAATTCAAAAAGCCCATTAACTCGAACAACATCCCTCTTTCCCTGTAAATCTTGGAGGATATAGATTGTTGGGCCTAGTTTTTCAATGATCTAAAATGGGCATAGCCATAATTTCTGGAAGTTTGTGTGTTTTCATGAGATTTGTCCCATTTCATTATTAAATCCCCAATTTCAAAAAAAATTGTTATTAACTAAACTTGCATCAAATGAATATTTAACCAATTGTCGATGATGGGCATGAACTTGTCTAGCTTTATCCCTTTCTTCCTCTAGCTTAAGAATTTGGGACATTTTTAATTGTAGAGCAGACGAAGGTTTTTCTTTAATGGATTACACTAGGGCTAGTGGTGGAATATCTAGATTAGGAGGTGGAATAGCTTCTTTTCCATACACTAATTGAAAAGGATAAGTGCCTATATGGACCTTCTGAATCACTATGTCAGCCCCTGGAGCAAAAAATAGAGCTTTGTGCCAATTTCTTTGATTTTGGTTAACAATTGTTTTGATTATTCTAATGAGGTTTTTAAAAGTAGACTCTGCTAAGCCGTTTTCTTAAGGATAATAATTTTCAAAATACTTAAGTTTAAAACATCTTTTAAGAGAAAATTTAGTAATGGTATTTCACAAAAAAATAAGATTCATTATCAAACATAAGGGCATAAGGAAGACCAAACCTGGTAATAATAAATTGATCGGTAAATTCAATAATGTTTTCAAAATTAGCCACCTTCAGGAGTATTGCTTCCACCCATTTGGTGAAATAATCCGTAGTAGTCAAGATGTATTTATGTTGCTTGGAAGAGTTAGGAGCAATATCACCTATTATGTCTAGTCCCCATTGTTCAAAAGGTTGTTCAATGTTAATTGGTTGCAAAAGTAAGGCTAGTTGCTTATGTCTTCCTGAAGCAGTCTTGAAGGTTTTACGTTTTCTGACATAGGAATGAGTGTCCTTGAATAGAGTCAGACAATAGTATCCAGAATGCCAAATATTATGAGCGGTGGTGTCTCCACCATAGTGTCCACCAGCTAATCCATCATGTAGCTCCTGCAAGACATTTTATGCTTCAATTTTTTCTAAACATCTTAATAAAACATAATCATAAGTCCTTTTAAACAAGACATCATTGGAAAGTTGATATTGATTAGCTTTAAGTTTGAGAGCTCTTTTCTTTTTATAATTGAGTTCCGATGGAGCATAACCATTTTTCAAATAAAAAATTAGATCAACGTATTGAGATTCAATGTCAATGGCGCATATCTCTGTTATTTGAACATTATTACCTGAATATTCATCAGTCGAACTGTCATAAGCTCCAGTAATTAATCTGCAAAAACCTTGACCCCTTACTATTTTATCTAGTTTGATGTCTAGGTCATATTCTTGCAAGGAAGTAACCTAATTTTCCCTTTTCTTTCCTAATTATTTCTGGATAAGCTATTGTCTGACTACGGGGAAAGGAACAATTACTTTTGTATGTGATTTTAGGAGGAAAGGCCTGAAATATTTTATGGACTTAAAGACTGCAAAGGCTTGCTTCTTAACCTCTGAATAATTTAGCGTAGATCCCTGTAAATTGGAACTAAAGAAGGAAATTGGAGCTTCAATTTGTTTTTCATTAGGTTGATTCAAAAATGTTGCATAGGATTGTTCAGAAGCAAAAGTATAAAGAACAAATTGTTTGGAAATTTTGGGGTTGATAACGAGGGGACATCAACGAGTGCATGTTTTATTGACTCAAATGTTTTTCTTTCAATCAGTCCCCATTTGAAAATTGACTTCTTCTTGATCATAGCCTGTAACAGAAGTATAATTTGAGAGAAATTTGGAACAAATATTTTAACAAAATTAATCTGCCCAAGGAAGGATTGCATGGATTTTTTGTTATGTGGCAAGGGGATTTTAGAAATTGCCTTGATTCTATCTAGATCTATTCATATTCCTTCTTTAGACACAATAAATGCTAGAAGTTTACCTTCGTTAAGAGACAGAAATGACTTTTTAGGATATAACGTGATTCCAAATTTTCTACCTTTCAAAGATCTATTTTAAATCATCTAAATGATTACTCTTTTGTTTGGAGTAAATTTTAATGTCATATAAATACACTAAACTATCTTATTGATCAAACCTCTGAAAGAAATATCCATAGCACTTTGGAAAGTAGCTCTAGCATTAATCAATCCAAAAAGTCCTTTTTTGATAAGCATAGGTCCCCCACTTAGTCCTAAATGTAGTTTTCAATCTATCATCTGGATATACAAGAATTTGATTGTAACTTGAAAAACCATCTAAGAAAGACATTAGTTCAAAACCAACAATAAATTGTAAAATTTGTTGCATTGGAGGTAAAGGAAAATCATCCTTTTCATAATCTTTGTTTAAATTTCTAAAATCTATACAAATATGAATATCTCCATTCTTCTTTCTAACTGGCACAAGGTTTGAGATCCACTTGGAATGTCTTACTGGAAAAATGATTTTATCTTTGAGAAGAGTATTCATTTCAGTCTTAATCTAAGGCTCCAAGTTATGGTGAATCTTCCTAAGCTTTTGTTGAATTGGCTTGATATCTGGAAACATAGGAATGGTGTGTTGAATGATGGATGTGTCATAGGTTTTAATATCATCATAATTCCATGTAGGTATATCCTTGTATCTTTTCAATAGATGATTGAAAGAAGATTTTTCATCTTGTGAAAGTCCAAGGCCTAAATTGATGTTCTGAGGCTTATGATCATATCCCAAGTTAACCAATTCAAATCTCATAGTCAAACTTTGGAGCTTGCAATTAGTTACCTTTTTGAACCTATCTTTGAGATCATATAAATCTTCCAATTTCACTACAGGTTTAGGTAAAGAATTTTCCTCAAAAGATTTATTCAATTGTTTGTCATGCTCATCTTCATTGATAATCTTATCAGAGTAAGACCCTTCAGATGTTAGAAAACTTAAGATATCATTGTCATTGTTAAACACACACCAATTAGTAACGTTGTCTCGAATGGAGAGGCAAAAAATTAATTCAATAGAAAATCTATGAGGATTGAAATCTTCAGGTGGAATGAGTTTGGAAGCAACGTTTACTAGGAGGTCAGTGCTATCATTTTGTATTCTTGGGATAGGAGTTATGTTGAATGCAATGAAATGAGAAATGAGATCTTGGATCAAAGGTTGGTAATGCTTAAGGTGACTAGAAATACAATGGATGTTGTTTCTAACTTGTTTGATAACAATATCTGTGTTACCAAAAACTTTAAGGTATTTGATATCAAGACTAATGGATTTCTATAAGCCATGTACCAATGCTTCATATTCGACAATGTTATTGGTACAGTCAAATTCCAATCTGCAAGCCAGCATAGTTTTTTCTCCATAAGGTTTAATTACGACGCAACCATCTCCTACACCTTCATTAGATTTCGATCCATTAAAATAAAGATTCCAACATAAACTAGCATGCTTATTTACAAGGTTTTCTACAATATTAGTACACTTAGATGAGTATGTTTGATAAAAAAGTTCAATTGAGATGAAACAAATATTATTGTGCTTGAAAATTGCCAAAGAAAGATTCAAAAGAGTAACTTCCAAGAATATTGTTTGTAAATACTACTTGTTCGTTATCCTCATCAAAATTAGTAAATAAATATTTCATGTGTTTTTCCCTATCGACACTAATTTGATTGGGTTTTCCATTGTAGGGAAGCCACATGTGTGACCAATTAGTTGCAAAGTAACCATGTAATTTTTCGTACCATTCTCTACTTAGAATAAGACCATAGAATTCAGGAATGTATTCAACTAATATATATATTATTTGACAAACCTTTGAATTGGAAGCTAATATTATTAAAACAAAATTCATTTCTCCCAAAACTTTGACTTTTGTGCAATCTAATTGAACAATCTGAGCAGTAGATTTATGTGGTGAAATATTTAATTTAAGACACATTGCATAAGGCATGACATTTGATGATGCACCAGAATCCACTAGACAGTTATGAACATTCTTGTTAAAAATCTCAAAAGTCAATAAAAAAGGAGTATGGGAATTTGATCTATCTCCAAAGAAAATTGTATCTGATGCACCAATTTTATCTAAAGAGACATCAGGAGATTTTCCTTTCCCTTTTGAGGCCTTTGTAGTGATAGTAGTAGGCAATGGAGATGCAAGAACTGCATTCAATTCTTTAAGTAAAATCTTTTGTTGTTGTTTTACTTTACTAACCTCATAAAGGGAAATGTTAGCTTTGAACTTTTTCATGTATTCCATAATACTATATTCCATAATATCGGAGATTATCAAAGTCTTGGATGAAGAAGGAGATTTAGAAGTAGTTGGAAGAGAATTTGAAGAAAGAGTAGAAGACTTCTTAATTACACCTTTGTCCTTAGTAGGAGGAGCAGGGAACTTCTGTTTTTATTTTCTAGAGATGGATCAGTAATTCACTTACTTCTAGTACTCACTGGTAGGGCCTCTTCTTCTTCATTTTCTGAAGTGGTTAGGATGAAATCGTATAAACCATGAGATTTTTCTAATTCTTATTTTTGGGGCTCTTCAACAGATAATGTTGATTCTTCCTCTTCATCATCTTGGCTAGATTCGGCACTTGATATAATGGAAAGTGGTTGTGACTGTGATGGTTGATTCCTTTTGAAAGGTCGAAAGGGATTTTTAGAGGATTCAGCTACTTGATTTTTAATATCTACCATTTCATTAGACATGGCCTTCAGAACCTTTGGTAACCCTTCCTAGTCGAAAGGATATTTGGGGGCTTTCTTCTTGGATTCATCCGTGAAAGTAACTTTTTTGGTTTGTTTTCTTTCATCAAGAGTGGTTTTATTCTCAAGAGAAAGGATTATCTTTTCCAAAGATAGAGTTTCTTTCATGTTATCAAGCAATATTATTTTATTGGCTTTATCTACAAACATAGAAATGTTTGAAGGAATAGTAGAGATATACCATTCAATTTGTACATCAATCCCTAGTCTAGAAGTGTCTCAGATTTTATTTAGCAATTTGTTGAATATAGAATTAAAATCTTTAATTTTTTCATTTGGATTGGTCTTAAGATTTGATAATTCATTAATCAAATTGGAAGTTGTTCATTCATCACCAAATTTTAACAAAAAATTCTCTTCAAGCATATCCCAATTTTTTTTTATCCAGAAGGAAGAGAAAAATACCAAGATCCTGCAACTCCTTCAAATGTGTAGGAAAAAGACTGACAACACAATCTTCTTTTATGACTCCATTCAAATTGATAGCTAACATGACATTTTGAAGATGTTCCTTTGCAGGGAGGCCATCATCGGGATTAAACTTAAGAAGCCACCTCTGTAGGTGTTTGGGAAGAGGGTGTAAGGGTGGAGCCATCTGTATTGCCCTAACGTTATTCCATGGTCTTTGGGCCATTCTGGGATTACTAGGAGAAATGGAAGTAGCAAAAGATGCAGGGGATGATGGTGAATGAGCAGATGAAGAAGTTGCTCCTATAGTGCTACTGACTATAGTTGCACCAGATGATTGTGATTGAGAAATGTGAGTGGATGGGATGACAGGTTGATAAGAAGAAGGTAAAGAGGTAGAGGAACAACCAGGACCGAGAGAAGGAACAAGAGGGGGAGATGATGATGTAATCTCACTAGCAGAAGAATGAGTTTATGGGGTACTTTTCTTTCTCTAATGAGTGGTTAATGGGAATTCAAAAGCTTTAAATCCAAGTTTTTCACTCTAGGATCTTGTTAATACACTAGAAGATTGTAAGGATGAAGAAACACTTTCTTCTGATATATGAGTTTGGAAAAAAATTTCTCCAAAAATAGAAATTTCTTCCAATTTTTTAATCAAAGTCTAAACTTTAGGAGGCTTTGTAGGTATTTGAGAAGAATTTTGGCCAACTGACTTTGGAAGTGTGCTAGGAGTTTTGTGGTTGTTTGAACAACTTCAGAACGTGAGTTAGGATATTTAGAATGTGATCTAGAAGTTGGTGGTGATTTTGAGGGAGATTGACTCTTAAAATAACCTTTTAATTTAAGAGTGGATCTTCTTGCCATTCATAATATGAAGGCCCTCCTTCTAGCGCCAAAAATTTTGAAGGCTCGAAATTATCTGCATCAACATCGGGGAAAACCACCTGGTCTGGAACTTAATGCAACTCCTTTTCCTTTTGGAATGGTGGCTCTAACTAGGTTTATGGGACCAGTTTCCCTTAATAAAATATATAAAATGGATGAGATATATAAGTGTGGGGCTAATGATGTAAATGAAACTAAGAATAAGAATAAATAGGCCTAAAATATCTATCATGGGAAAGCTTTCTCTATATATGTGACTTTAGAAAGATCTCACATTTAACATGACAATATAGATCATCAAGTTCTTTATGAGGTTAAAATGAATGAAGATAACTAATTTAAATAATTAATTAATTAAATTAGTTGATGAAACTCATTGCACATATAAGATATCATTTTTCATGCATATACTTAAAAGATTTCAATCAAACACATCAATAGTGATCAAGCTTAATTGCTTGCAAAAACTTATATGATAAACAAAATTAAATTTACCATTCAACTCATAAACACAGTATTAATACACAAATAGGAGTACTCGATATCTGTTGACTCTGCTCATAAGTGAAATTGTAACGATTCCTCTTTCTATTAAGATCAATTCAAGTTACAATAGTGCAAACCAAAAGATTTATTTCCAAAATTTAGAACCCCTTCTTCATAAAAATGAAGGGGATTTATAGTTTCTATTGAAAATACAAATATAGTAAAGCATCATAAAATATTGTAGTGGTTTCAACAAACAACACTTGAAACAAAGTAAAAGGACAATAATAGATTTCAATTGTAACAACTTGATTATGGCTAAGATGAAGGTTTTTCTCCCATATGATGTTGAAGTTCACATATATCTATCATTAACTTTAATTAAGGTGGATGATGAGGTCATATGTGCATCCGTGTAGTGAATATCACATCGTTGAGTGATGGAAGAAGATGGATGGTCGTGTTGGAGAGACACCTCAACATTAGCCACTTACTATGAGGTTTAACTAAGAAATGCCAATGGCATTCCAAGTCAACCTTTGACAGATTCTTGATTTTCTCAGCTTTCTTCTTCCATGATTCTTGCCATGTTTTAGTTAACAATTTCATATCAGGCAAAGTACCCTCAATCTAGTCTGAAATCATGTTTTCCTGTAATAAACTGTCACCGATAGATTCAGTGAGATTGTTTGAAATATCCATGGCGCTGAAGATTACCATTTCTGCATGCTTGAGTTTTATTTCCCACTCTTGAAAATAATCTCTTTCTGTTATTCTTCAATTTTATGGAGATCAGTTGATCTCCCCCCTGTACTATCTTTCCAGACTATATAATCTGAAATCTTCTCCTCAACTTCCCTATAGTATGTCCTCATATCAGACAATTGATTCACTAGTGAATCACTTGATTGAAATAAGTCATGGATAGTGGCTAATTTGTGATAGAAAACAACTTCTTTTTAGCAAGGAGATTGTTTAGTTCTCCTGCTTCCTTCTTGAATTTAGCTATCTTGGGATTCACCTTTAATTTCTCAATCTTTTGTGAAGTTCCTGGATTTGAGTATCCCTGCTCTTTAGATAAAATTCATGTTGAATCTTTAATTCATTGAATTTATTTTGCAGTTCTACAAGTTGTTCTTGCCACTGTTGAGCAATTACTTGTTTAACATTCTCAAAACCATATTCTAGCTACATAATCCTTTCATCTTTATCCCTTAGGAGTTGTTGTACTTTAGAGGCTTTATCAATAGTAGCACTGGCATATGCTCTTGCAAATTATGAAAGCCTTCTGAGATCAAGAGTAGCTTGAGCATCTTTCCAAATTAATTCAAAGGAAGCATTACCAAGGACTAAGGTTTGGGTTTGCTCAATTCTTTTTCTTTTTCTCTGTCTTCTAACCATAGCTTTATGTTTTGGACTATAAAACACATCAAGAGGAGGAATTTCTTGAATTTTCAAAATGTCCTCAGAGGTATGGAATACCAGGATGACTTCTAAATCATCAGTGTCCAAATATTTATCGGAAGCCTCAATAGAAAGCAAAGTCTTCCCTGTAATTTCAGAGGTCTGTGTAATCTTCATCTGCAATGGATTCCTCAAACTTTTATGATCTTTTTCTTTGGTGAATTACTCCCATATTGCATCTATATTCTTGTTTGTTAGAGTTTCTTCTACTTGAGAAGAAGAAGAAGTACATATTTCTTTTATCTTAGATATATTAGGGACCTATGTTGTACTAGCCGAGACTTTATCCTTCTCTGTATTTTGTTGACGAAGCATTAACATATCCATAGGCAAGTGGGCTATCCTTTTATTCATGTACTGTTTAAATTGAATCAATTCCTTGGGACTTAAATGTGTTGTTGCTTGTTTCTCAACCTCTAAATAGATAGAAACTGATTCAAATAAATCATCAAACTTCTCTGGCTCATTCGTGAATTGCCTAAGTTTCTCTTGTATAGTGACATTCTTTGCAGTATCATTAGGATCATATTGTCTATTGGGAATAGCTGGGAAATTTAAACATTAGATTTCTTCAATCTCAAGAGTAGCATGCCTAAAATTTTCAAGAGCATAGACACCACATTAAATAGGACACATTTTCTTTTTAGCATGTTTCATATAATTTGAAAGGTCATTCCCAATAGTTTGGTAGGCTATCTCTCGGGCTAAGAGTTTATCGGGAACATAAAGGGGAAACACGTGTGGGTTTGTAAGACTGTCGAAGGTCCAAATATAAGTGAAGGATTCTTCTCCAAACCATATTCCAATTAATAATAAATCATTGTTGGCTTTAGGTGAAAGTCTAGGAGCCCTCTCATTAAAGGCACTTTGGTGGATGGGAAACATAAATCCATGGAAAATTTTTATAGAAATGAGGCTGGTATTTGGATTCCCAAAGTATGTTATGATATATATAGATAGGAGTAGGGTCTTGTATGGTCCATTTCCATCCCATAGATGTAAAATCAGAGGTGAAACAGATAGCATCCATTATATAGGTGCTCATATAGAAAGGGGGAACAATGTTCTCAGAAAAAGTGTGCTTTTTCCTATTGCCTATAGTATTAGACAATATAATTCCCCAATCCATAATATATCCATCTGAAGCAGCATCAATTAGGGGTACCCACTCGTCTGAGAATTTCTAGGTATTAGGTAACTATAGATTCCACACATTATAGCAGTTATATAATAGAATGGTCTGACAATGGAAGTAATAGCATACATACCCTTATCCTCATGCTTGTGTTTGTTGGGATCCCTTCTCCATCCTCTAATGACCTCTAACCAATCCTCATTTTCTTTCATAAATTTTTCTATAAATTTCTTGTCAAAAAAATTTTGGGGCAGTGGTAGCTGATACATCTTTCTCAAATCATTGTTGGTGAATGACCCAATAACTATGTTCCTCTTAGTCATGAAATTCCTTTTTGCAATATTCATATGTTCAATAACCCATTTAACCATATCTATATAGGGCATGATGTTGGGTCAGGCTACAATCCTATGCAGGAATGAGTTAGTGACATCATTATAAGTAGTTTCAGAAATAGGGGCAAAATCATCGGTTGCGGTTGTTTACTCTGTCGCCTTGGGTTATTCATCTTCAAAGATTTTATAAATGGCTCCCTAAGAAGAGATTATAGCATCAGGAGTGTAGGTTGTATCTGAGAATAATGCAGGCATTTCAATAGCATCACGTGGAGGAGCGATTAGTTGTTGTTGAACAACGAGTTTCTTCCTAGGTTTAGTTTCCCTGGACATTTCTGTTGAGCTTTTCTTATCGAGACTAGCCTGCAAGGGAAAACATGGGAATAAGCAAAGACTTCCTTAACTGAAGAATTCCTTAGAGATAATAACCAATTTCATATCAATTTATGTCATTATGAGCAAAAATCTAGTGATATCGAGCCACAATAATGAAATCATTTAAAACTTTGAAATCAAAAATTCGTTACATTTGGTCATTAAATGATAAAACATGGGTTCTCATGGGCTTGTGTACATGTTAGCATATTGAAGGATTATATCAGAGAAATCTTATGTTTGTATCTTTGAAACATGTGATATTCTTACTTTCCAATAATATTTTATTATAAAATGTCACAGCTAAAAAATATATTGGAACACTCGTCAAAAACGAAGCACCATGTCTTATTGGAAAACGCCTCCATTATCGCCAAGGAGGAGCATCAACATAAACGAAAGATCAGAGAAGCCCTGGA
>APFE030961484.1:24231-61624 GCA_000404065.3 Pinus taeda
AAATTAAATATCAATTAAGTTATTCCTTTAATCAAGAGGCAGCCGACTTCTCAAAAAATTGAGAGCCGACCCTCCTCTCTGCTTTCCTCATCTCTATTTATACCCTAATTGGCTGCTCTTCTTCTATCAAGCTTCAAGTTGCCCTGATGATGGATCCCAGTTGGGATTCGAAACGTTGGCAGATAAATCCTCTTACTGTGGAATCTCCGATGACTGAATCAAAAATATTATACCACAGAGGTCTCAAATCCAGAATATATATATATATAAGCGGGAAGAGATATCAGAGATTTGATATCGGGGGTTGAAAAGAGTGACAGTCGATTGGAAGTTCTAATATGGATAAGGGCGTTTTATCGGAGATTGGAGGGTTGGGAATATTGGAGATAGACGATATGAGGATATCAGAGTATCGAAGATGTGAGGATCTCGGAGTATCGACAATGTCATATAGCAGAGGATGTGCGAAACGAGATATTGGAGTTTTGGTGGATCGTGATATCAGATTATTTAGAGTGATGCTTATATTGAAAGATCTGATATTCAGAAGCTCCGATAATGCTACATGGAAATCTTGTGGGGTCAGGGTTTTATTATTGCATTTGCAGAGAAGCGCTTTATTACTTTTAGGCTTAAAATATTTAGAAACTTTAATCGGGGAAGGATTTATCGCAACCTATCCTATGGGACAAGTTAAAATATTCCAATGGAGCTCTTTCGATAATATATTTTAAACAAAAGCCATATGGATAACTTATTTATGAATATTTCTTATGGGCGTAAGCTCCGATATGAAAGCTCTGATACAAGAGATTTCTCATTTAGTCAAGTTTTTTGGTAAAATAAAACTAATATTGTCTTATTTTATTAAAACTAAGAGATTTTAGCTTATTTTCAAAAGGGTCCCCATTATTTATTAGTTATACTATTAAATTTATTGTGGGGGTTTTTGACTGGTACAACACCTACACATACTCCATCGTGTCTAGTTTGAACATTAGGGATCCCAGAGACTAACTTCTTCAATTTCGATGAAGCTTCATAATCTAGTTGTGCTAACGTTTAGTGCCATAGTTCACTTTGATGATTGGTGTCATGGACCATTGTCAGTAGAGGTATTTTAGTGATTCTATAGAGTCCTTTAACTCTAGATCCCAAATTAAAAGCATCCCTCATTTGGGAATCTGAAGGTTGGGTGAGGAATTTTCCTCTTATGAAGGCTACCCTCATCCCTTTGTCTTCCAAGGAAGAAAAAGATATCAAATTATTATTTAGTTCTGGAACATACATTACTTCATAAAGAAGAATGGGTTTCCAAGAGTCCAAATCAAATTTGACATAACCAAAGCCCTTCACTGGATAAGTAGAGTTGTCCACAATAATTATCTTCAATCTTGTCTCCCTCTCAACCATATTTGAGAGTACTTCCATAAACCTGGAGAAGTGTCTAGAAGCCCCACTATATACCAGCCAACTAACCTACAAATCTATATTTTAGTAACTAGAAAGGGTAGAAATAATAATATATTCATATTCACTAGAAATTTCATCACTTTCATACTTGGATTTCCTTGACTTCTTTTGAGGATGATGGCCTTCTTCACGATCATCCAGAGCATCTCTTCTTATTCTATCATCTCTTCTTATATTATTGAACATGTTATTGTTGAAGCCATGATTGTTGTTGTACCTTGACCTTGGATCATTCCTCTATTCCTAACAATATTGAACATAATGGCCAAACCTGTGATAATTATAGCATTCAATCTTTAGCGCATCCTTCTCTCTTCTTCTTCTTCTTCTATTGGAGCCCCTGGGTGATGGAGCAAACTTCCTTGCATAATATGGACCTCCTCTACCTTTCCTTTTTTTATCTTGAGTAACAAATATTGATGGCTCTACTTCTTCCTACTTTTGGATCCTCCCTCTGGATATCATCTTAAATTCTTGAATGCATTTTCCCACTAGTTCATCAAATGTAGGAAATTGATTATTGTTGCTAATGGTAGTGTTGAAAGTTCCCCAAATTAGAGGAATAACTTGTAGAGTTACCATCACCAACTCCCTTCCATATATGGGATCACTACCACTTTGAAATTGATCCCTTAATTGGGATACCCTCATGACATATGACTGCATAGATTCCCCCTTGTTCATCTTCATTTCTTTGAGATTATTATTTAAGGAGAGGATGGGGTTCAAGTTGTTGAATTGATATGTCCCAACCAGCTTATCATAAATTTCCTTAGACTTCTTCAAATTTCCAACATAAACAAGTAAATGTTCTTGCAAACCATCAATGATAATTTTCTTAACCTTGACTTCACCTTTCTTATACTTGAACTTGGTGGCAGTGGGAGAATTCTCTAGAGGCTCGAGAATCTTTCCTTGCACATATTCCAAAACACCATTTTCATATAATATATTGATCTTCCATGCAACAAATCTTGATGAATCTCCCAGCTTCTCATTGTCCTTGAATAAAGAGGTAGTTGTCTTGTCCAGCTCAAATAGGCTCCTTCAACTTCTTTCAAAGATGATTGATCTTTGTCTCTTGTCTCTTTGGGATTTTCTCTTTATCTTAGCTCTGATACCATGTTAATTTTCCATTGTTCTATATTGTTACAATCACTTTGTCCTAATTCTTAACTTCAATTAGAATTAAATTCAATATTCCAGTAATCAATAACAATTGTAGATAGAATACTAAATGCAATGTACAATAAGAGACAATCAAAAGCAATGACAAGAGACACCAAATTTGGTCAAATACTAGGGAAAAACCCCACAAGGGGGAAAACCATTTCAAATTTTTCTTATTATTATATTTTCATTGTTGGAGACCATGAGCACTACTCGGGAGGGTGAATACGTAGTGTGCCTTATTATCAATTTTTATCACTTTAAATTTCTCTACTAAATCACATATATTGTTCAGCATAACATAGATCATAAGCATGTAAATGATAAACATGTAGCTATATAAGAAACATGTACTAAAATCAAACTATCAAAGAAGAACCACAAAAGCCATCATCACACATGAGGCACATGATATCTGGTGGAACCCTTTTTGGGAGAAAACCCACCCTTGTTGATGATGCGCTACTCTGAATCTATATTATGTCAAGCAATGGTATTTTACATATATTTGTTGACTCCCATCATCTAGGATACTTGACCTCATATACAATTAGCTAACCCCCATCATCTAGGAGACTTTATTCTACTGATCAACTTGAAAGACTATATTCTCACACAAATCGATGGACAACCATCTGCTGAAAGCCAACATGATCAACGATCCTCTCCCAACTCTGATTGGACTATCCAACTCCTATTGGATGGAGAAATTGTTCCTTTCGCCAATGCTACGAACTCACTGCTCCACTCTCACGAATTCATTGCTCCTCTACACTATGTAGACCTCATTTCATATATTTTCATTCTAGATCAAAGACACTCTACTCAACTCTGATTCATCTTTGTAATACAATATTCAGCAACAAGACTATTTGCCAAATATCATCAAAAATTACCACAAAAATTTTCTCTCCACACCAAAAAATAGTGGCACAATACATGCATCAAATATGAATAACAATAATCACCAAAAGTAAAAATAAATTTCACACTCAACCATAACATCAAACCCTCACTATAAATTCTGCATAATACAATCAGCAACATAAAACGCAATGGTTGTCTACCATATGCATCAACAGAACCTGCAAAACAAATGTGAGAGTCACAAAATTGGAGCTATACCAATCTCTCCATTTCTACCAACAAACTCTGCTACAAATCTCTACATCTCTGGTCTTCAATCTGAATTTTTGCATTAATACTCTGCTTCAGCAATTCGATCTACTCATTCTACAGTCATTTGAACTCATACATTCAAACAATCCTTCTCACAACTTGGTCTAGACCATTATTCCTCTATTTATCCTTCTCACACAAACTATCACTAAAAACCAACTCATAACCAACTCCAAAGTGAACTATATAAAACATGCATGTCGAATTGCACTTTTGGACTAGGATAAAGAGTGCACAAAGTTGATGAAATCAAACCAGTGTCACCACTACTTGTGCACTTAAGTTTTTCAAATTCATTGGAGGAATTTTTCAAACCATTCTCAACCTTTTTCAATTAGTATAGAGGGTTCCATGAATTTCCAGGTCAAAATGCATCAGTTGTGTGCGAAGAATCTAGAGGAAAAACACTTCAAAACAAAGTTATGTTCCCTTTATTGAACTACCATATAACTTAGGTTCTCAAGCCATTTCTAGTGTTATTAACACTATGTGGCCCACTGTTAGCCTACATTGACCCTTATTTTCCCTTGTTCCTCGTAGAGTCTACCAATTTTTCTTTAGAAGTATGCTAAGGACATCATGCTCATATCCTACAAGCAATTTCTCATCATGACACTGAGCATAAGTTTTTGTACAATGCCATCAAACTCATAAACCTCATATCCTATATTAGATGGCCTCCATATAGTAGTACATCTCTTGTAGATCTTGTTCAACATCTCCAACACCTGTAGGACTAACTGCACCTATCAAACTTCCTCTAGAGCATGACATAATTCCTCCAAACCTATGCATAACATTGTATCCTCTTTAAATCCTCATCAGGAGGCCAAAAAACCTCTACAAAAATGAATATATAAAGGCTTAATGTGTGTGCCAACCCAACAACATGAATAACACACTTCTCACACATATGAGAAACATCTCTCTGCATCTAAGCTCTGCAAACAAATCACATCAATGTCATCACCATATATTTTACATCAATGCCAACATACAAACCATCATGATATTGACATCAATGCGCCATCTAGATAATCATAAGGCATCATAAAGTTGGCATCAATGCCAACATAACCATCTCAATGCCAACTCAACTAGTTTCAACCATGTTATAATAATGGCATATATATATATATTAGCTAGACTACATAGATTTGACATCAATGCCAAAATATGCTAGCTTCCATCATGAAACCAATGCCAACATCAACTATTTGGAACCATGCGTACCATAATTACAACAATCTCCCCCTTTGGCATTGAGGGAAACCACACAAAAACTCTAGACCAATATCCTCTACTCTCACTCCCCCTTTGAAATCAATGATAAAGGGTCAACTCCATCTGACAAGGCACCAAGAAGATAAACATGTGCACATGAATGAAGTAATACATATCAACCAATAGCCATACTCTCCTCATCAGCAAAAAGCATCAAATATACCAATCATCATTCAGAGCAACACATCCAACCAAACAACCTCTATCAGCAATAACAATATGATAACATAAGGAAACCATACAAGCATCAACAAGCAGCATAAAATGAAGAACAATATGTAGTAGCATCCACATGAGGCACCATCATTCTCCATAGCAACCATATAGTATCAAGAAACATCAATGGCCAACATATCCATTCTGCTCATATAATGAGGCCAAGACCCAAACAATCATGATCATAGCATGACATAAATCATTAAATCCTATAAGAAAATCACAATGTCAACAATGTATGGCTGAAGTAAGTAGGAACAAATAATTCTCCCCCTAAACATATGCCATCTCCAAGATTATTTCCATATTGCAATGAACAACTTTCACTGCAACAATTTTTCCTTGCCACAAATAGAAGCACCATATAGACTCCACATGATCATGACTATGTGACATATATATTAAAAAATACATGATTATAGTAATGACATAAGACCTCAAACATAACTCTCTTATGGTCATAACATGACCTCATAGCTCACTTTTACATGAATGCTCCATTCTAGCACCAAACCACTAGAAAACCCAATAATAGAACAATACAAGTGCAGGGATTTATGAGAATTTTACATCATTTATCAATGAAAAACATGGCCGTTGTGATCATTCCCTATGGACCAATGACAAAGACATAACATGACATGATTTTTACATTCATTAGCCCATACATATGGTTGCAAAAAGAACTCATGATATTTCTCCATGACATGCCTATAACCATGATAACTCAACTCACTAATGATCGGGCTCACAACTAACATGAAATGATGAATCAATAACAAATATATGGTTGTAATGATCATCATATAATAGCTCAAACATGGATGGACCATGTCTCATGCCATCTCATGCATCTAGTACAAATGATCTCATTGCATGGATGGTTGTAGAACTTTTCAATCAAATGTCAGTGAAAACCAAAAGCATATATATGGCTAAAAAATGTACCCTTTTTCACTTGGGAAAATACATATAAATCTGATATAAATGATTGAGTGAAAAACAACAAAGAAAATGCCAAATGTCACATGTAAATCTCATACCATGCATAGCTCCCCCTGAGATCAGTATATCTCCAAAAGGAAGCTTGATCCTAGAGACCTAAAATGTACATGAGGCTAAAATAATCCCATCACAAGTTGCTACCATACACTCCCCCTAAGGTTATGCACCTCTCATGTTTTGAGAAATATAGGGAAGCTATGTTAGGTGATTTCTCTTACATTGATAATTTCTTGTGATCTAATTTTACTTAACTTCGTTAACTTCTTCTTTCACTTGATTATTAATAGTGTTTTCTATCATCAAACAACTACCAAGCAATGAAGAACAATAACACAAGAGAACACAAGATATAGGCTATCATCCAGGGGCAAAACCTCTCTTCTTGAGAGGAGAACCCACAAGAGTTCTTCTCTTCTTTTATAACTTCAAATGATGAATTCCAATACCTTTGACCCTTAACCAAGAACCCTCCAAGAACAAGTCAAAACTCGTCCTTGAAGAAATTTCTTCTCACGAAGTCAACCCAAGTCAAAATTTCCTCATTTCTCCAAATTTCGGCTCCTCCTCAAAGTCTCGAACTCTGTCATAGGACTGCAATTCTCGACCTTCCAATAATCTATGTGGTTCCACACGTGTGGACAATTTAGGGTATATTTTTGAGTTTCTTCTTCTTCGCTTGGGATAATCCTTCTTCTTTAACAAAATTGGCTTTGCAATCTAAATGTTTGACACCTTGTTTTGGCCTCCTGAAGTAAATGTATTTTGGCTTTTCTACCAGAATTTATGGCCTAGTCCCCTCACATGTGTGAACAGTTTTAGCCTTAAAATATTCCTCAAATATTTTTTTTCTTCTCCTTTTGTTTCTCTCTCCTTCATTGGATGTACTTGTGCTTTTGGTGTCTTCAACAAACTTGCTTTTGTGCTTGAGTTAGTGATCTAAAAAGTGGTTGACTAGCCTATTATATATAGGTTTCCTATCCTTTTTAGGTTGACTGGTCACTGTCTCTAGGTTGACTTGACATTTGGAAAAGCCGACTTGTCATGGAGCATTCTGACAAGGTTCTGGAGGGTCTTTGACTCCATTTTTTACTCAAATAAATTTTTCCTTTACATTATGTAACATTCCCAAAGGGTCTTCCATACATGATAATGACTTAATTGACTTATAGACTCAATGCAAATCCATAGAAGCATTCAATGGGTGCTTGACTTATAAAAATAAATTTTCCTTGAGCATGAAACCCATGCCTCAAGAATGACAATAATAAATTTGTTTTTCTCTTTACATCAAATACATAAAATCATGATTACATATGTCATTATGAAGACTGAACCTAGTTACATATTTCAACACTCTCTATTAACTATGGAGGTATTCATAATCCATATATGGTACTTGGACATTCTCAAACTGAATAATTCTCATAAGAAGAGTAGGATTGGTAAGCCATCTCATAAGCTATCTTATTAGCTTATACCAAAGCATCTCAGCATACCAACCAGCATTGTCACATAGCAAGGCCTTGACTAACAATTTTATCTCTCCACAAGATCAAATCATAATGTCAACAAGACCAATGACTGATAGACACCATTATCATTGTATCTCAAGGCACATACCCCACGCTGATGTTCACACGGTATGTCCTTTTAGGACAATTCCTATCTTGGGATAACACATCCTCAAGGAATTTCCTCTTTCACTACTCTTACCTATTGGATTCCCTACCACATCCTCAAAGAGTATCAGAATCAATATCATATGATTACCCAACCCTCCATTATTTATTCACAACATGAATACAAGAGTGATGTGCCTATCTCTCATCATGGCCTTCACTAAGACTTATAGTTGTTAGTCCTAGTCTAGTGGATGACACATGAATCAGAGAACCATATATGTCACTCCCTCTTAACCATGGAGGATCAACTCATTCCTAATAAAGGAATATACCCAAGCTCCCTCTTAACTAGGGACTTGCCCAAGATCCCTCTCATCTAGGAACTTATTTCCAACAACAACTATCTTCTCTTTGGTGGAGATCATGATACTATCAGCTGTGTGTAGGGATCCTCCTTTTGATGTCATGAACTTCATATTATTCATTATAGAGCCTTCATATTCTTCATTATGGAACCTTCATCTTCTAGTTCTTCTCCATAGGGAATCGACCATCCATCACTTCCCTTCAACTAACCATAGGATTGAACCAACACTCATGTCATCCTTCTTTTCATCGGGCAGTGAACTTCCAGTCCACATTTGGCTTTTCTTCATATAGCTACCTTTTCCAAGTTATGTTTCTTTTAGGATATTCCATCCATTCCCATGAGTACTAGTTGTAGATGACATCTTCAACTCTCTTTCGGTATCCTTGTTTCAACCAAACCAGATATTATTCAAAAATCAAAATGAACATCAAATCAAAGTTACCTTTTATGATAGCCTTTCATAATGACATCTACTTCTTGCAACATCAACATCCTACACATTTGTGAACACATCTCGAAAACTTTCAATCTCAAGGGTCTCCTTCCTTCACGGACTTTATCAAAATTATCATACCTTCTCTATGGAGATGTCATAGCTAATTCTTCTAGTTATAAAATGTTGATAACTTATCTTATCTTACATGACTATAGTTTCATCTTTCACGGAATCTCCTTCCTTTCTTTACATGGTTCCTTCATCTTGATAACCACCCATATTCAATATAAGGACATATTATGTTGACTTCATCTTATCAGTATGTGAACTAGTACAAGGCATATGCCTTCATGCATATTTATAAAGGAAGAGATCCTTATTTTTCAATCATGCTCATGATATAGAGCATTCAACCGTGTTATTTGCAACTATATGATGACATGACTTAATCAATCAAATACATACATTCCTCTTTTCTTCTTTTGGTCATCTAGACTTCCTTCGCAGCTTCCTTTCCTTGCTTGAAAGTACTTTAATCATCTTGACATGTTGCACTCCTTTGTTTGTTTAAGAAAAGTGTAACTAGGTTCGGTATTTGTCAATATAACTTTGATCTTTGTACTTGTCAAGAAAAATCAATATTATTTTTATAAATTATATGAATGAGTTTCTTGCTCATTCCATAAGTCTAGGAAAGTCAAAGAGTCAAAATCATGTGCAAATAGATCTTCTCGAGCATATATGTAAAATGCGTACCAGTCAAGAACAACACTCCAAGACAAGCACAATCCTCCAAAAAAGGCACTAATAAGTCTGCCTGCAAAACAATGAAGAAAACAATTAAGTCGGCCTCAAAATATATATTAAAGAACCATCATGTCGGCTCAGTTAAAGTGACATGTCTAGTCATGAATACAAGTCAGCTTACCTACACACAAACTACTATATATACCCCGCTGGGGTCACAACAAAAAATATATTTGTACACCTGTGAAATTTTGTATGATGTTGGAAGCTCTAAAATTTCAGATTTCAGATAGGTGCACGAATTCTAAGAGGTACAGGATCTCAAATGTCTCAGGGATGATTGTAGTAAGGAATCTTGAATACCTACAATGTTTTGAAGGACTGTTACAGTATGTATTTCAAAAGTCATTCCACCATATTTTCGGCCTCCTTATAGTCTCAAAGTCATCACCATAGAAACATAACAGTCTCAACATACTTGTGAATGGAAGGGTCCTAAAGTAACAATATTTGTCTCGACCTACTCTCTAGGTGTCACTACAGTCTCGGCATACTTACCAGTGATCTCATTCCAACACTCTAGACATAATCAAGATCAAGGCGAAGTAGCAAAGATGGTCTCAGTCATGATCGTTGTCTCGGAGCAACTCACATGCAAGTATAAAAGACCTCGTTGATATGGTGATCTAGGTGGAAGTAAAAGCAATGGTGCAACTACAAGAACCTTTGTGACGCTATGATGATGATCTCAACGAAGCATAAATAATGATGATGATGATGATCTCTACAGTAAGAAGAGGATTGATATCTTGGTCTTAGAGTGGCCTAGTAGGTCAAGGTTCAAGGTCTTGGTATTCATCAATTGGAATCTCTATAAGAAGAATTATGTATGGATTTTCATCTCCAAGAGGGAGAGGTTTTGGCCCTCATAGAAATCCAACGTCTTGTGTTCTTGTCTCTTTGTTTTGGTAGCAGTTTGATGAAGAAAACACACACACTAATATGAAGAAGAAGATCAAGCTAAGATAAATTGTAAAAGCACTTCACAAATTGTTATCATGCTAAGAATAATCACTCTAACTCTAACTGCCCTATATTCTTCAACATGGTATCAGAGCTAAGGTTTAGAAGTCAAAGGAAGGGTAACAAAGGGACATACAAGGATCAAGTCTACAACAAGCAGTCTACATCAGCAAAGATTATCATCTTGGAGAAGGTCAAAAATCTTAGGAATGGTCCTAATCCACACTACAACAAAAGGAAAACACATTACCTTTCACAGTCTCGGTTCTAGCCTCAAAATTTGGGTGCCATTAAAACCCATGTCATACCACATAAATCTTAATGACCTAAGTAGTTTCGATGATTGGTATTGAACAATGCTCGAAGGCCACAATTTTTTTGCTCATGTGAGTCAACTCTAGCAAGGAGCATTGCAGCAAGGTTACAAAGATATACAGTCACAACATACATTACAACAATATCACTTCAGAAGGAGAACGCAATGCCACATCTTGGGTGGACATCATGGCAGCGTTCTCAAAATTCTTGATTTTGATTCCATACCCTCACAGTCAACGAATCAAATAATTTCAATATATCATAATAGGTAGTAGTTCTTGGTGCTTAACAATAATCGAAGTCTCAAGAAAGGTTATGGAACTCTATTGTACTAGGAAGCGCAAGCAAAAATCTCACTGAAGAAGATCATTCAAGAAAGCATCAAGGTGAATATTTCATATTCACATGACAAGTAAGTATATTTTCATTCTATATTCAAGTTTGGTTAAATGAATTCATGATTACAAGGACATCTATGAATTAGATGGGTTATCAAGATTCCTTGCATGAAGAAGGAGAATAGACATAGTCCTCTAAGTAGTAGAAGTCATCAAAAGGTCTCCTCTGAATTTATGAAAAGGGATATTTATGAAAGATTCCCTCACATGGTAAAAATTTGAGACATAAAAGTGATGTAGATGATAACTCATTCTCTTAAGGTGCAATGAAGAAGGTCACATGAAATCTGATCTACATGAAAGTAAAGGGTACCAAAGGATGTAGGATATCTTCCATCTACAAGACCTATAAACGAAGATCATCATAATACACTAACAATCAAGGTAACAAATGTCAATGAACAATAAGTTTACCTCATTAAACAATGTGTGGTCTCTATGCCAGATAGATAAGGACAAGTTGATGGCAAAAATATCAAAGGTTAAAAGAACTCAACCTTGTGCAGAAAAGGAAGGAAAGGTTGGTCCTCAAGCAAGACAAAAAAAGTATAGTTAATATTCAATGCTATAGAAATATTTTGGAAGCTCATATCATTGATACATGGAGGAAGTTGAAGAAAAGGGCAAAGGAAAGAGGGAGTAATAAATCTCTCCTATGAGTAAGATAGTATCCCTCATGAAAAGGTCCTATCATAAGCTCCTAGATCTTGCGTTATAAGATATGACAATGATAATAAGATGCATCATGGCATCATGGAAGCATTAGAAACAAGAGCATGTAACATCTCCATAGGGATCATGAAGTAAAAAAATCCATCACAGACAACATGTAGGATATATAGCTCTTGGGAACCTCAGTGCACATTGAAGGAAAGAAAGGAGTCATCTAAGGCTTATCATACATCAAGTCAAAAATGAAACATCTTCCAATTGGGGAGATGCAAAATCCTTAATAAATTTTTTGATGGAATCCTCAATGTAGAGTTCACTAATCTAGAGAGGAAGCAAGTGTTTCAATAGGAACTCCAACTTATGGAATCCATGAGATGATGATGTGATGACATGAAGCAGATCAAGGGATTGAAAGTCTTTTCAATCAAGGAAGTTGCTGGAAGAAGCATCGATGACCTGGCGGTAAAACAAGGTATGTATGCTTATGTTTAATATTATAATGTCATGTCATATGGTTGCAGGTAACATGGATCATTGCTTATATCTTGAGAAGCACGAACAAGAAAAAAAGGATATCTTCCTCTGAAAAGATGCAGGAAGGCATAAGTCATACTAGATGAAATCAACATAATATGTCCTCATATGAAGTATGAGGTGATTGACTACAATATATAAACCATTATTGAAAGCTTTGGAATATGTGAGGAAGGAAGACATCGTGATATATGCAACCATGATGAAAGGCAATCAACATCCAAAAGACCAAGGAAATTTGACTAGGAAATCTCCTAGAAATATATGAAGACTATGATAAAATTCTGAAAAGAATGAAGACCCTTGAGAATGGATATCTTTGGGAGATATGACAATATGTGTGTAGGACATTGATACCTACAAGAAGATGTCATAATGAAAATCCATCTCGTAAGGTATGATTTAATTTAATATAATTTGCTGAATAATATATGGATGAGTTCATGCATGGCTACTAGAAAAATACTTGTAAGTACAAGTGCAACTAGAGTTCATGCGATGGATGGAAACGCTTGAAAGAAGCACAAAGAGAAAAGAAGTAGCCATATGAAGAAGGTTCCATATATGTACCAAGAAGGCCACTTTCCATGAAGAAAGGAATGACACGACAAAATAAGAAGGAAAGTGATCGATGATTGTTGCCCTACAAGGAAGAAGCTCAACTAAATTTCATGACATCAAGGAGAGAAGTTGATCAAGCAGTTGAAGGACCCACAAAGAAAAAATTGTTGATATAGAAGATTCCATAACTAAGAGGGAACTATGACAAGTCCCTGATCAAGAGGGATTTTGAATTAAGATCCCCCTGATTACAAAGGAGTGACAATCTTGTTTTTTCCATGTCATGTGCCATGCACTAGATCGGGACTAGCAGTCATAAGTCTAGATGAAGGCCATGAATGGAAATGTAGACACATGATAGACACAACATTATTGTCTTCATTTGGGAAGAAAGAATGGGAGGATTGGGTAATCATCTGGCATCTGATACTCTTTGAGGATGTGTAAGGCATCCAAGATAAGAGTAAGCAAGAGGATCGATACTCTTTGAGGGCTAGGAACCCAAGGTATGAATATTCCTAGAATGTCATACTCAGTGAACACCCTGTTAGTGTCAGTATCTGCATACTTCCATCAGGGATCATATTTTCTCTTTGCATTTTCATTTTAGGGGTCCCATACTGAAACTTTTACATCATTTCATTAGGTCATGTCAAATTGATCCATTGATGGTTGTCTTATCTTCAGAAAATCTAATTTCTCCCTCATAGAGCACACTTACTGACCCTTCTTCAGGTTGTCTTCAATTATGGTTTCATAGTCAATTTACAATCATGCTTTCATTAGGTCATAGGGCATGTTTCATTAGGTCTTAGGGTTTCATTTCCAAGGTAAAGAGCATGATTTAAAATTGTAAATAAAGGGAAGCAAGGGTATCAGGATGATAAATAAGTCAAGCATGATGGCTAGTAATTCATAGTCACTATATAATTATCTTTTAAACTAATGTAATTTTCACCTCAAAAACATATTTTTGGGGCGAAAACATAGTATTTTGAGTTAATTTGTATTTCTTATGTAATTTTAAGTCACTTTATGTAATAAATGATCCCGGCTGCACCTTTGAATTTCTCCCTATTGCGAGACAAAGAAACATTGCAAAAATCAGTTCAAGTTGAGCATTATCGACCTGAAAAGAAACAAAGAAGGAAAGGCATTAGAAATAGAGTTTCGAAATAGGTCAAGAAACATTAGAAAGTGGGTTTTTCTAGTGAAAAATCAAAATCTACTCCTATATAAGGTGTCACATTTCATTTTCAAGTTCATAATTCTCATTTGGCAAAGAAGGAGTCAAAAAGTGAGGAAAAGAGGAGAGGTTAAGTGAGTTTTGGGCCAAGGAGAAGTGGTGTTGCGCTTCTAGAGGTTGGCACTGTGTGTTTGGAGCAGTGGTGAAGTGGCATTGTGCTTCTACAGATTGGTGTTGTGTGTTTCAGGTAATGGAGGTGGCATTGCTCATTCAAGGGGTGGTGATGCACGTCTGAGTTGGGTGTTGTGCGTTGGGAGGTTTCAGCAGTGCAAAATTACACTGTGTTGTGCATTGAGAGGTGGTGCTGCACGTCTGTGGTTGGCACTATGTGTTGAGCAGAAAAAACCAAAAAGCCTCCAAACATCATAAAAACTTCCAAAGAACCCTCTCATCTCCCAAACAAGTAAGTGCACTCCCTCTACCTCATCATTGAAGTTGAAATTGAAGTGTTTGATGGAATTTACCATCAAAAATGTGAAACCCTAGTTTCTCCCTCAACGACATTCTAGAAACCCTAATCCTCTCTATTTTTCCCACCACCTATCACTAAAACCCTAAACCCCTTCCCTATATCACTCCATAACATTCTATACCCCCTTATCCTTCATCCCACAAGTTATATTTCAAAAGGACCCAAACCCCTCTCCCTCATTTTCATGATTCATACCTTCCCCCTCATTTTCTAGCCCACCAAAATACCTCACAAGGTTATATCCCATTCCCTCACTCCTAAATCACTCTTACTCATTCCTTTTATCCTTTTTCTTGGAGTGTGCAGCCTCAAACCTTGCAAACATGGACAGACAAGACTAAGACTATGAGGAGGAGGAAAACAAAAGCAGTGATAGTTTGACATATAGACCTCGACATCATAAAAAACCACACAAGGGAGGAAAAATTATTAGGGAAGAGCCATCAAACCTCATAGAATTGCAGGCCTCTCAGTTATTTGTCACTTGTTTCAAAGATCTAGGGTGCTATGAGTTCTGTGAGCAGGTAGAGAGAGTTCAACACCATCCTCAACTCACCAGGCTCTTTGTAGCAAATCTGCGGGACAACAGGGTGACTCTTGCTGGAGTGGCATTCACAGTCTCACCCTCCATTATTGCAGATGCAACCAGGATTCTGAATGTAGGGGAGAAATGGTACAAGGCACAGGACCTGGATGAACATATTATGAGCCTTATATCAAAGCCAGGTAATAAATGAGGCGAAAAGACTTTTTCCTTTCAGATTTCTTGAGGAAAAGTATGCCCCCATGATGAAAATCATCATGAAATATTTTACTTGTGAGGGCAGATTTTCCAGGCTATACACCTATCAAATTAGGCTTCTCATGCATTTTACCTAGGCGAGGATGTTAAACCTCCCTTATTTCTTGTTCAGGAATATTGAGAAGATGACTCATTTTGTGCAGAAAAATCCATACCCTCATTAGATGAGCAGTCTCTATCATTATTCCATGATCAAGATGATTGTGCTTCGTCATCTTAGCCTCCTTAACATCTCTTGGGAGACATTTATTGCTCATGAAATCTTCATTGGTCCTAAAATTCCTCCACCGGTGTCTCAAGAATCATGGGGACCTTCTAGTAGTGCTTAGGTGAAAACAGATGAGAATACTAAAGAGACTAAAGCTACTGAGGTGCCCAGGACCTACATGACATAGTAGAGGGGCACAAGGAGATTGTTTTCAGCTGATATGCAAGTGTTCTCTCCACAAGATGTGGAAGGGACATTGCCTTCTTCATCAACTCATAGGCGAATGCTAGCTCCACAGGATGTGGAAGGGGCTTTGCCTTCTTCATCAACACAACAGGTACAGGTGCAGCAGCTACACAAAGGGGAAGAAAAGATGTCAGAGGAAAGTTTTGATGATGAGGAGGAAGAGAGAGACTTTGATTTGACATAGCACGATGAGCCGGAGCAGAATTATACTCAAACAATTGACTTAGAGGCTCAGGATGAAGAAACAATAAAGGACATCATCATATAGGAAAATGAGGCTCAAGTCCAAGCATTGATGGAAAATTTGGAGAGAGCCAAGTATGTCATCACATATTTGGAACAAGAGAACAAGTAGTTGAGTGACAAGCAGGTTTTCATGGAGCTTGAACTTCTCAAGGTAAAACGACAAGGTGACAAGGAGGCACCGGTCACTTTGTCTCCTATTGAAAAGGAAATTGATGATGATAAAGAGACTTGGCCTGACAGATTCAATCTACACCTAGAGAAGTTGTTTCAGAAGGCCAATAGGGACAATCATATGATCAGGCACATGGCCTACCATTACAGAACCCGAAACAAAATTTGCAACATGAGGGTCAAAAAGATGAAAGCTAGGCTAAGGCGGGCTCAAAAGGGAAAAAAAGAGGAGGATAGGCTTAGGTTTCTTGCTAAATCTTCCTTGTCTCATCAAGATGCTTGATGGTGGTGCTGCTTACTAATTTTTGTCAGGTCTGGAGGAGGCTTTTCTTTTTCCAAATTTTGGAAATTGCACACACAGAAAATCAGGCTCAATGCGCAACACCAGCTTTTCCTAGGGGCATCCAATGGATGAATGTCTTACATTTTTGGATTCAGATCGATTAGTACATGCATTCTATTGATTTTCCAAGTTTTTTGGGCAAAACTGGTCCACCAAAAGGTCACAAAACACCCTAAAAATAACCTTTCTGCCACTTTTTGGACACACAAAAGCAGTCTTGGGAGAAACAACTTTTGAGGGGTCAACTGAGCCTCAAATGAAGAAATTCTAGGTGTTTTGGAAATTATACTTGAATACCTCTCCAATGAGCTATCATGAGATCAATTTGGATGCTGGGAAGGGTTCCAAAAAGGACCTGAAAGTGGCGCTACGCGTTGGGCCAATGGTGCTGCGCGTAGGGCAAATTTTGCACAGGATGTCTATTTTTCTATGTTTTGACTGTGTTTGTGGATTTTATCTCATGGAGGATGTTTTACTATTGTAAATGATGACTTGTATTGTAAATATGATGGATAATTAGTAGTAGAGGGTAGATTCATTACATTAAAAGTCAATTTGAGCTCAAATGAATCAGTTTTTCACTTTTAGAGGCAAGTTGAAAAGATGCCTATATTCTTATTTCTTGTCCAGCCTCATCTTATGGATTAGACCCTTGATGATGGGAGGAGGTTTAAACAATGCCTATATCTTCTTCTTCTTTCTCATTGTAGAGGGTTGGACTTAGTTGGATGCTCATACCTTGATTTTACATCATTTTGCAGCGGTTTAGCGGGAGATTAATAAGAATTGCAACTATTTTTCTGGGATCCATGTGGTATGGAGTTATAGTACAACTTCTTATCTTTTGATCATATTTAAGAATTTTTTGTGTATTTCGTTAATCATTTCATTGCTTCTAAGTGAATGCTTTCAAGTTGATAGGCAGAATTCATTACATCACTGCTATGCTTTGGGGAAATATTCACCATTATATATTTTCTACAGTTTGGGAAGGATCCATGGTAATTACATGCTCTTCCTAGCCTCTCACCAGTCTTAAAACATCTCACCCATCAAACCCTAGAGTGCCAAAATTTATGCCTACCTTGCCCCATTGAACACTCTGCAATTTTGACCTAATTCCCTAGCCCTAAACTGTCCAGCTCCTCCTGATCCTGCAAAACCCCTTCAAAATCCAATCAAAATTTTGTGCTACTATACCTAGCCTAAAATCCTTTTCTTGATCCAGTCATCTTGACTGAGATCCTTACAGAGAGAGCCCTCTCCCGGCTTAGTAGGGCTAGCTACTTGGCTAAGCATGGTTTGTGGTTACCCTAGAATTGCCTTCCTTCAGCTGAAGGTCCAATCTAGGCGATAACATAGTGGCGACCATACTGGGGAACAAAGACTAATCACCCCAGTAGTATCTTTCATTTGAATTCTTAAGCTTATGGATGATGAGTTTTAGGATTTACTAGGCTAAATTGGAAAGTTGTAAAGCAATATACAGAATTTCAAAATTGAGCATATTAGCTTCGCAAAAGTACACCAGATCCGAATCCTCCAATCATTGTCAGTGATCCTCAACAAATAGGGTAGAAATCTAAGAAAGCTACAGAGAAACTTAGTGTAGCGGAAGAACAATAAAGTGAAGTTTTCATTCCTCGTGTCCATTCACTCCTAGAAAGGTTAGACACTCTTCAAGATATTGAGTTTGATATTCATTTTGAGCAAAGTCTATTTCGTAGTAAGTCTTTGAGTTGGATTGATCAAATAGTTGTTGGCTCTTCCATATCTCTTGATAACCTCGTTGAAGACTTGTTTACCCAAATTAAATCTGGGTCATAGCTTATTCATGCTCTCGATCAGTTACAGAACCTTACTTCAAGCATAGACACTTGGGTGAAAAACAGACCATCTTTTGATTTTTGAAATATCTCCTTTACATCTATTGCAACTCAAACAATCCCTTACCCACTGCTTTCTTCTTTACAGATTGTTCATACCACTCCACCTGTTGTTAATTCCCCTTTAAATATACCGAGTACCACAATCCTTACTTTAAATCCACCTCCTCCACCTTGAGTTATGGCTGCCCGGTATGCACCCCTTGTTTTACCTCAGAATATTGGTGTCATGCCTGCCGATTATCAAACCAAGATACCTTTCTTTGATGCCACTCAAACCATTACAACTTAGCGACATGTAGATAAAATGAATGATTTCTTCGACCTCCATGAAGTAGAAATTGAAGATGTGACAATGAGGTTGTTTGTACAAAGCTTTGGAGGTGAAGTTCGGAAATGGTTCAGAGCCTTACCAGCAGCATCTATCACCACTTTACCAATCCTCCATAAGTAGATCCTGAATCGATGGGAGGTGAAGAAGAATCCACTTCAGATTTTGTCCGAGTATGAGAACATCAAAATGAATGTCGGCAAGAGTGTGCAAGACTATTGTGTGAGGTTTAATGCAGTATACAACACTATTCCTACAAACATTAAACCACCAAAGGGATTGGCTTTGCTCAAGTTTCCAGACAGTTTCGATGTTGATATGGCATATCAGTTGCGGGAACATGATCCTACAACACTAGAAGACATGCAAAAGAATGTTGTTAGCGTAGAAGCAAACGTTTTGGCCAAAAGAGAAAGAATGAGATCTGAGAAAAGATTGACCATGAAAGAAGAAGCGTGTACTTCAGATGTAAAGATAGATACATTGATTCAAACAGTGGAGAGGATGGTTGACTAGTTCTCCATTGCAGATAGACCTGAACCTCAAATCCGGAATCCAAATTTTAGAGGACAGTAGAAGCCCCAATTCCGGATCAAGCAAAGAGAACAAAAAGAACCAGAGCAACTAGCACAACAACAACAGATTAGAACTCCCTTATGGTAGAATTATGTTCAAGGGATGGAGGAAGAAGATAAGGATGATCCGGTAGTTGAAACAAATCACTTTTTCACTGCTGATGATATGCCCATATTTCTGACCAAAGATGAAGAATATGTAGAAGTTCTAGACATTCAAAGGGTTGAGGATTACATCTTAGCAAATGATGTGGTTTTGGAGGTTGAATCTAATGATTATCAGCGTGGTTATATGAATGATTTGACAGCACAGCAGAGGCAGTACTCTTTAAGGAGCAAAGATCAACCAGTCGATCCCATTCAAAAAATAAAGGATGTGAAATCAAAGAATGATTCCTAAAGCACTCAGAAGAAAGGAAAAGAGCTTGTTGATCTAAATCCTAGCAAGGTACCATCAACAAGTGTCGCTTCAAATAAGAAGAACAATCAGAAAAAAGATAGTGCAACGAAAGAGCAAATAGATAAGAAGGACATTGGTGTCAAAGAGGTAGAAAAAGTTTCATCCTTTAATTTAGAAAGTCAAATTGCTAAATTAAAAGTGTCCATTCCTTTGACTGAGCTTGTTAAGAATAGAAATTATAAACACCATGTATCTAGAATAGTGCAAATAGATCCTTTGTCAGACATGGTGAATTTCGAGGATGATCATCCTGAACTCATTTTTGGTCCACCCATAGAAGGTCAGCCTGAAGATAGCGAAGTCCCTCCCTTTTATCTGAGTCTTAGACTGCATGATTATATTCTCCATAATGCTATGTTAGATTCTGGAGCTTCCCATAATTTGATGCCCAAAGCCATTATGGAAAATTTTGGCCTGGATATCACTCGGAAATATCATGATTTGTACTCATTTGACTCTGGTAGAGTTCGTTGCATTGGTCTCATCAAAGATTTGGTGGTTTCTTTAGATCAAATCCCAGCCAAAAATGTCTTGATGGATGTGGTAGTTGTTGATATACCGCCTCGATTTGGTATGCTCTTATCTAGATCGTGGGGAGCTAAACTCAAAGGCACTTTACAAATCGACTTCTCTTATGCTACCATCCCTATTTTCGGTCAATCGAGAAAGTTGTACCGGGAAAAGAAAATGAACTATATGATCACTAGTAAAGAGAAGCCTGTGAATCATCCGATAAATGTTGTACATATTGATTTAGAGTCCTTTGTTTTGTACTCTGATAGTGGATTGAATGATGTAGATATTCAACTTGTAGAAGTAGATGATGTACCAAAAATTTCCGAGACTTTTAGAGCAGTTCTTAATCAAGAAAAGGAAAAAATAGCAATTTCTTCTGAGCAGCCTACACAGCAACAAAAGGTCAGTGAAGAGCAGAAAAATGAAGTAATCAGTAAAGGTAAGGTTGAGAAAGAAACAGAATTACAGCATCTAGAATATGAAGCCAGCCTTTGGAGCATGGACTTCAATGGCGATGTGGGTAAATATGGTGATGGTATTGGAATTTGGATTTGAAGCATTGCTTTCTAGCCTGCCAAAGTCCCAAGTAATGTTAGAGTATGTTCCTACAAGTTAGCTTTTGATTGCTCTAATAATGAAGTGAAGTATGAGGCTTTCATTACAGGTCTAATAATTTTGAAGAAACTGGGTGCGAAAAGGATTTTTGTTTATGGTGATTCAGAGCTGGTGATTAAACAAGTAAAAGGAGAATATAAAGCAAAACATCTGCGGATGAGAGCCTACAGAATGGCAGTTCTGGATATTTTGAAGATGTTTCTGGAATATACCTTGACAGCAATACCCCGGACTCAAAACATCATTGCACATTCACTAGCCACTGTAGCCAGAAATTTGAAGATTCCAATGAATTCTAGCAACAAATTTGAAATTCATGTCAAACATAAGCCTGCTATTCCTGATAATTTTAGGTATTGGCAAGATTTTTGGGATGAAAATGAAATTAATGCCTTTTACAGAACGAATGAAAGTTTAAGAATGCTTTCATTGATGATGTTTGTGATTCTGATGAACAAGATATTGAGGTAAATCAGATGGAGGTTTTATAGCTAAAGGATAATACTATTCCTAGAGGTCTCAACCTTTAGAGGAGCTCTTTGTGGCGAGAAAACCGACCTTGGTTCCTACAGACAAAGAAGTTGAAGATGTAAATCTTGGAATAGCTAACCAACCCAAGCTTGTAAAGTTATCAAAAACATTGTCTCCCAAAACAAAGGCTGAGTATGTTAAGTTACTCTCTAAATTTTCTGATGTTTTTGCATGGGATTATTTAGATTTGAAAGTGTATGACAAGAATATCATTCAGCATACTATTCCTATCAAGCTAGATCAAAAACCTTTTAGACAAAAGTTGTGAAGAATCAGTCCAAAGTTGTTTCCATCCATCGAAAAAGAGGTAAATAGATTGTTTAAAGTTGACATTATCGTTCCAATTAGATTTTCTGATTGGATTTCAAATTTGGTCCCGGTACGAAAGAATACTGGAGAAACAAGGTTGTGCATGGATTTCCAGAACCTCAAAAAAGTGTCCTTAAAGTATAATTACCCTGTTCCTAAGATGGACCATATTCTACAAAGAGTAGTTGGAGCATCACGGATGTCACTACTAGATGGGTTCTCGGGCTATAATCAGATCTTGGTGCATGAAAAAGACCAAGATAAAATTGTCTTCACAACACCATGGGGAACTTTTCAGTATGACAAAATGCCATTTGGGTTGAAGAATGTCGGAGCCACTTCTCAGCGAGCGATGGACATAACTTTTGCTAATGAGAAGGATGTTTTCTTGGTAGTCTATTTAGATGACCTAACGGTATTTTCTGGTTCTAATGATGAGCATTTGCACCACTTAAGGATTGCCTTTCAAAAATGTCAAAAGTTCAGCATTTCTCTAAACCCGAAAAAGAGTCTTTTTGCCATGGACGAGAGAAAAATCCTTGTTCATATAATTTCTAAAGATGGTGTTCGCATTGATCCTTCAAGGGTGGAGGCAATCCAACAAATAGACTTTCCGCGCAACAAAAAGGAGATTCAGGCTTTCAATGGTAAGATGAATTTCTTACACAGATTTATACCAAATTTAGCTGAGCATTTACATGAATTAACTAATATGTTGAAAAAGGATAGCACTCTCAAATGGACTTAGGATGCCATGAAATTGTTCAATTTGGTAAGCTTTGCTTTGACCACAATCCCAGTCTTGATTAGTCCTGATTATACTCATGATTTTATTATATTTTCATTTGCAGAGGTCTGAGCACACCATGGTTGCGGTGTTGATGCAAAAGAGGGATCAGGTGGAGCAATCCATTGCTTTTTTCAGTAAGACTATTCGAGATGTTGCCTTGCGTTACAATATCATTGAAAAACAAGCTCTAGCTCTTATAAAAGAATTGAAGGATTTCAGAGTATACATTTTGCATTCACATACTATAGCATATGTTCCTAACGCAACCGTCAAGGATGCTCTCATGCAAACTAATCCGAAGTGAAGAAGAGGTAAGTGGATAGCAGCAATGTTGGAGTATGATCTTGAGATTAAGCCTACCAAACTAATCAAAGGACAAGGCTTGGCAAAACTGATGGCTAAATCAAATTTGCATGCTCTAGACATAAATCTCATTGCAGTAATGTCAAACAACGAAAATGGTGGCTCACTCATTCAAGTATCAAAAATGTCTCTCAAATCACCTTGGTATTCTGATATAGTTTATGTTCTTCATCATCTTTCGCCACCTCCTGGAATGTCAAGAAGTAAAGGTAGATCTCTAAAACTAAAGTCTGCAAAATTCTGCATTTTAAATAGTGCTCTTTATTGGAAAGATCCGGGAGGAGTTCTTCATAATTATTTGGTTGAAGATGAAGCTTAGCAGGTAATGAATGATTTTCATAGAGGTGATTGTGGTGGTCATTTGTTTTGGAAAACAACAACTAACAAAGTGTTGAGAGCAGGATATAATTGGCCAACTTTGTTTTCATATTTATATAAGATAGTTATGGGCTGCCATGAATGCCAAGTTTTTCAAGGAAAAAGGAAGTTGCTTCCTCTACCTCTGAAGCCAATTGAAGTAAATGCACCTTTCCAGCAGTGGGGACTTGATTTCATAGGATAAATCCATCATACATCATTAGCGCAACACAGATGGATTTTGATAGCTACCGATTACTTCACTGAGTGGATTGAGGCCATTTCGACAAGGCAAGCCATGGACACGGTAATTATCCAGTTTTTAGAATCTAATATCTTGTCTAGTTTTGGCTGCCCTCACAAGATTATAACAGATAATGCAGCAGCATTTAAGTCAAAGAGGATGGTTGAGTTTTGCAACAAGTACAATATTACATTGGGTTACTCCACAACTTACTACCTGCAGGGCAATGGGCTGAGTCATCTAGTAAATCCTTGGTGAACATTATCAAGAAAATGTTGGAGGCAAACAAGAAGAATTGGCATTGGAAGCTTGTTAATGCCTTGTGGGGCAACAAAGTGAGCAACAATAGATCAATAGGTATGTCACCCTTTGAGTTGGTTTATGGTACTGATACAGTATTTCCCACATCGCTTGCAGTCCCGGTCATGAGATTATTATAGGAAGCTGGCAGCGAAGAGGATGATATTCAGCGCAAAATTAATCAAATTATTCACCTTTAGCAAACAAGGGAAGAGGTTTCCCAAAACACTTTTGGGTCGTAAGAGAAGATAAAGAAAATTTATGACCGCAAAACCAATGCAGAAAAGTTTCAGCTGGAAGATGTAGTGCTGCGGTGGGATGCACGGAATGAGGAAAAAGGAAATCATGGTAAGTTTGACAATCTATGGAAAGGACCACATAAAATCTTAGCTTATCGAGGACAGAATGCATTTTTGTTAAAGGAAATGGATGGTCAAGAATGTTCAAGAGGACCAGTAAATGGTAGGCTCCTAAAACACTACTAATTTTGATGTTGTTCCCTGAAGTTACTTCACCTTCATTGTATATACTAGTTTGCTTTTCCTTGCAAGGTTTCAAGCACAATGTCATCTGAGCCTGGTGCCCGAAGTGAAGGCTATAGATCTTGAATGATTTGTGTCAACTTTTGTTGATTTGGTTTATAGTCAAGTTTAGAGTCGGTTGTGAGTCAGTCTTCAGTTTGTATTGAGTCATTTTTCTTATTTTAGTCTTTTGTTTGTTTGACTGTATTGCCCAATTGTTAATTTCAGGTATGTTCTATGGTAGAGCAATTTATTTCAATTTATTTTCCACATTAGCAATCACATCAGCATAAAGTAAACTGTAGATAGAACATAAATATAAATCTCATAAGACAAGCCAAGACAAGAGGACACAAGATGTGGCACTAGCCAGGGACAAACCCCAATGTGGGGAAACCCTTGATCAATTCTTCTTTCATGTTCTTCAAAGTTCAGCAAAGAAAGTAAGAGAGATAGTACATTTACAATAGAAGTCAATCACTTTGACTTTTGATATCGGCATGAGACCAGTTGAAGACATATTGCTTCAATTGATTCCCTAAGGTGACTCATTCACCTATCATAGTGTTGCATCTCATCTATTTGTTGCACATTACCGTGTGACACCTTGCTGTACTGTCACATGTGTTGAACCTTGATGACTAAGTTGCTCTCATCTTCATGCTGCTCATCATGGTGCATCTTCCATGGTCTTATTCATCATCAAGTTGCCCATGCTCATGATCTCATTCATCATTATGCTACCCATGCTCATACTAGCATGCATCATTATGTTGCCCATGCTCATGATCTCATTAATCATTATGTTTCCCATGCTCATATCAGCATGCATCATTATGCTGCCCATGCTCATATCATCATGCTACTTATTATGTTGCCCATGATCTGATACATCATGCTACCTTCCTTCGGAGATAGATGCTCCAACTGTTTTGGCAGTTCCCGGTAGTTCTGGCTTTTTTGGCAATTCCGGCTTTTCCGACAGTTCCGGCATTTCCGGTTTTTCTGGATTTTCTGGCTTTTTTGGCTTTTCCGGCTTCTCTGGCTTTTCTAGTATTTCCAGATTTTCTGGCTTTTTCGGCAGTTCTAGTTTTTCCAGCAGTTCTGGATTTTCCGGTTGTTTCGGCAATTCCGACTTTTCTGGATTTTTTGGCTTTTCTGGCTTTTCCGGTAGTTCCGGCTTTTCTAGCTTTTCTGGCTTTTCTGGCAATTCCAGCTTTTCTAGCTTTTCCGGCTATTCCAGCAATTCCGGCTTTTCCTGCAATTCCGACTTTTCCCGCTTTTCCCACTTTTCTGGCTTTTCCCTATGATCTCTCCTCCTACTAAAACCCAAAGACAAGTAGAGAGAGGAAGAGATCTAAGTGTATGTATGTTATAGACATATTTGGGCACTGCAATCCGAATCACATACGTCGATAAACCAAGGGCTCTTAAACCCCTAAAAGTGTTGTTTCACACCCTAAAGGATCATGGTCAACTGATTACATCATTTCCCAGAAGTTCCACCTCAAAAACCACTCGGAACTGGCCAAAACTGGACCATACAGACTGCTCCATGCTTAGGGTGTGATGCATACTAGCTGCTACACTAGCCAGGTGTGATGCATACTGAAAGAGCCTTCTGTGGGGTGTGATGGGTGAGAGTGGACAAATGGCAGAGACAGTTTGCTAAGTGGAAACCTAGAGAATCTTCTAGAAACTTCTCATATGACACTTGGCTCTCTGAATTCACCCAGGGATGAGTAAGAGATCATGAAATCTCCAATTGGAACCAAGAACTATCAGTGAAATGACACTAATCAAAAACCCAGAAGCTAACTCACCCCTCTGCAAATATCTATAAATGGATCCCTCTTCTGAGAGATATAAAGGCTGGAATTTTGCAATTTGTAAGGAAGTGTTGTTGGTTTCTCTCTGAGAAAAACATTGTATTGTTGGTGATCTTGCTTTTCATGAGGTGAAGAGGACTTTCATGCTAGGAGGATGATGCTGGATTAGACAGTTGGTTTGTAATCCTCTCTTCTACTTCTACTATCATTAAAGTTCTTTGAGTTTTCCTCCATATAACCATGTATTTGTGAATCATGTTATTTGTGGATGCAATTGTATGGTTAATGTATTTCTAATTCTGCATTGTTTATGATATCATAGATCGAGATGCTTTGATAGTGTTTTGTTGCTTTGCCTCTACAGGTATTCTCTAAAGCAGAACAAGTAGGAGAAGAGTGGCAAGCTCTATCAAGGGAGAGAGGAAACAAACAAGGAGCCAAGTGGAAGATACAGGTTGGTCCCCTTTGCTTCTCTCTTATCTATTATACATGAAGGAAATCTTGAAGCGCTTTGAATTGTTTGTTTCTAAGATAGCTACCCGTCTTAGTGGGACTAGCAAATCAAAAAGACACTAGTTTTCACAGAAACAGTGTAGAAATGACTTGAAGTCCTCTTCTATTTATACTAAAATGTATAGGTTGAATAGACATGACTGTTGGGCTTCTGAGCCTACATAAGTTGCTCGCTGACTTGACAATTTTTCCATAACATAAATAAATTCATAACTTCATAAATACTTATCGGAATCAGATGATCTTTAGATCAATCCTACACCTCTGAATGAGAGGGATCTAACAAAAATATCAGTTTCCATAAATAATATGACCCACATGGAGTTTGGCCCCAATTTTAACACTCCCTCTCAGCTAGGGAGAACTCCATCTGCTGATCCATATATCCAATTGTACTATCTATGCTATCAGTGCCCTGCACTACTCTGCTCAGCTTTGCTAGCTCTATTAGCTCTACTCAGCTCTGTTAGCTCAGCTTTGCTCTATTGGCTCTGCTCAGCTCTATTGGCTTTGCTCTGCTCTGCTCAGCTCTGCTCTATTGGCTCTGCTCGGCTCTATTGGCTTTGCTCTGCTCTGCTCAACTCTGTTGGCTCTGCTGGCTCTGCTCTACTCAACTTAGCTCTACTGAACCATGAAGAAGAAGAATTGATCGAGAATGTGTCATACCATTCTCCACTAACCCGAAGTCAGTCTTAGAGTGTATACCACTAGTCCCAGACCATCCCTCAACTGACTCGAAGTCAGTGTCATAGTAGGTACAACTCCTACCACCAATCCAAGACCAGTACTCTACTGACTCGAAGTCAGTCTCAGAGTATGTACCACTGGTCCTAGACCAATCCTCAACCGACCCGAAGTCAGTGTCATAGTGGGTACAACTCCTACCACTGGTCCTAGACCAGTACTCTACTGACGAAGTCAGTCTCAGAGTATGTACCACTGGTCCCAGACTAGTCCTCAACCTACCCAAAGTCAGTGTCATAGTGGGTACAACTCCTACCACTGGTCCCAGACCAGTCCTCAACTGACCCGAAGTAAGTATCATAGTGGGTACGACTCCTACCACTCTTCCCAGACTAGTATCATTGATCCCAGATCAATGAAGGTCATCCTAGCATAGAGAGTACGGTAGATACAGCGATGTGTCCATCGGTACTACTATGGTCCCTATCCTCATTTTCCTACTCATTGATCAGATGAGAGGTACTTCCCATGAGTCCCAGACTGCATGGGTAGGATGCCTCGAGAGGAGAACTTAATCATTCCTATCCTCACAGGAGAACTAATCATCCTACTACACAATCACCATGGAGAACACATCATCCAAGCCTCATAGGAGAACTAATCATCCTGCTACACAATCGCCATGGAGAACACATCATCTAGGCCTCACAGGAGAACTAATCATCCTGGTACACAATCGTCATGGAGAACACATCATCCAGACCTCACAGGACAACTAATCATCCTGCTACACAATTGTCATGGAGAACACATCATCCAGACCTCACGGGATAATTAATCATCCTGTTACACAGGAGAGCGAATCATCCTGTCCCACAAGAGAGCAAATCATCTTGTCCCACAAGAGAGGGAATCATCCTGCTCACAGGAGAGCGAATCATCCTATCCCATAAGAGGGCGAATCATCTTGTACCACAAGAGAGCGAATCATCTTGTCCACAAGAGAGCAAATCATCCTGTCCATAGGAGAGCGAATCATCCTGTCCCAGTGCGCACCACTAGGAGAGGGTGAGTCACCCTTTGGTCATATGTTGCTCCAGTAAGAACCACAAGCCCCCAGAGCTCAATGTATACAACATGCAGGACCCTTTTACAAGGGTCTCTTGACGACTCCAAGTCATACGAGAAAATCACAGATTTGATCTTCCCCCCACGGCTCAAACAAAGTGTATCGACCTGTACATCATCTCATAGCGATGGAGTTTCCTTGCTCATAGACTTACCATATCCTAGATAAGGTAGTATCTGATGTCTATCTGTTGGAGCAATCATTGAATACATGATTCGTCAATAATCGAATCCCACCTCTGGTTGTCACAGAGAATCACAGTGGTACAAACAACTCACTTGAAGAGCTTCCCCAACCAGGCAACTTCATACGAGTTCATACTCGTAGATATGTATCTAGTCTTAGTGGTACTTATAACAACCGACTTATGCTTCCTTCTCATCCATGATATCAAAGCAGAATCCAAGGAGAAACAGCGCTAAGAAGTGCTCTAGTGATCCTCCACACTTCATGCCCAATCAGCATTCGAATAATCATGCAGTTTCATATTTCTGGCAGTGTATCTCAATCCATGAGAGATTGTGCCCCGAAGACATCTCAAAAGATTCTTGGCACCAATCTAGTGAGGTTCAACCAAATATGAGCTCACCATGCTAACTATAAAACATATGTCCGGACGGAAGTTCACCAAGAACATCAACGGGAATGAGTTTATGAGATTCAGAGGCATTTCCCAAATCTGGTCCGACATCACTACCATATAACTTCTGAAAGTTAAGATCCTTGAGGCAGTCACAGGCTTGCAATTCACCATTCCACATCTGGAATCCAACTCCCTCATACTTCTGCAAATGAGAGGGTTTGCACCTATTAGAAGTAGGTCATCCTCATATGGTGTTGGTATGAGAGGTCTATCATCCACAACCTTCGAATGGTTTGGATCCATTTCACTCCTAGTGAATCTTAGTTTTATTAGACAACTATCGATCCTCTCATACTATGCATGGGATGTTTTGCTTCAAGCCATAGAGGGCTTTCTTCCACCTACATATGCAAGATTCTTGATTATCAATCTCAAACCCCTTAGGTTGTTCCAAACCTGTGGACCTGCTACATGAGGGGAATGGTCCCCTTGTAATATTTTCCTTCGGTACATCTCAAACATGTACTTTCATGCTCCTTTTGAATTCAAGCATCCCTGTCACCATCTGACTCACAAACCTTCGGTGCTACGTGACAATGGACATGGTCCCCAGTGGACTTCCTGCAATTTGATACAACTCTAAACTCAAAAACATCTTTGGAAATTCTATTTCCAAACACATACCTTTCCATCGATGAGTGCCACCCTGAAACCTTTAACTTCCATTTCCGAGATGGACACCAGGTTCTTCTTGCGATCAGGTACATAAAAGTGATTTGGGGTTCCTTGCTTTCTTTGAAGAGTCGACCATTTCCTTAATGACCTACATTACCTTCGAACACTCCTTCACATAATGGTCGAACTTATTGCAACCAAGGCATCTGCCTTTCCTTCCACCCTTAGATCCAAACTTCCAAATGAAGTGACCTTTATATGGGCGATCAGAAATTTCCGCTACGCCATTCTGATAATATGTTCTACTTCGACTTCACCCTTTGTGAACTTAGAAGAGAGATGTGGAACCCATTGATCCTTTTGTCTTATCCTGATTGTCTTTGGTGATTGCTCTTTCAGTCTTGCTTGGGCATTATCTTCACCTCAACTTTGATACCATGTTAATTTTAGGTATGTTCTATGTTAGAGCAATTTATTTCAATTTCTTTTCCACATTAGCAATCACATCACCATAAAGTAAACTGCATATAGAACATAAATATAAATCTCAGAAGACAAGCCAAGACAAGAGGACACAAGATGTGGTGCTAGCTAGGGACAAACCCCAATCTGGGGAAACCCTTAATGTTCTTCAAAGTTTAGCAAAGAAAGTGAGAGAGATAGTACATTTACAATAGAATTCAGTCACTTTAACTTTTGATATCGGCATGAGATCAGTTGAAGACATATTGCTTCAACTGATTCTCTAAGGTGACTCGTTCACCTATCATAGTGCTGCATCTCGTCTATTTGTTGCACATTACCATGTGACACCTTGTTGTACTGTCACATGTGTTGAACCTTGATGACTAAGCTGCTCTCATCTTCATGTTGCTCATCATGTTGCATATTCCATGGTCTTATTCATCATCAAGCTGCCCATGCTCATGATCTCATTCATCATTATGCTGCCCACGCTCATATAATCATGCATCATTATGTTGGCCATGCTCATATCATCATGATGCTTATTATGTTGCCCATGATCTCATACATCGTGTTGCCTTCCTTCGGAGACAGATGCTCCGGCTGTTTCGGCAGTTCCCGGTAGTTCCGGATTTTCTGGCAGTTCCCAGCTTTTCCGGCATTTCCAGTTTTCCCCACTTTTCTGGCCTTTCCAACTTTTATGGATTTTCTAGCTTTTCTGGCTTTTCCAGTATTTCTGGCTTTTCCGGCGTTTTTGGATTTTCTGGCAGTTCTGGCTTTTCCGACAATTCTGACAGTTCCATCTTTTCCAGCTTTTCTAGCTTTTCAGGTATTTTTGGCTTTTACGGTGTTTCCAGTTTTTCCGACAGTTTCGTCTTTTCCAACAGTTCTGGCTTTTCCAGCAGTTCCGTCTTTTTCGGCAGTTTCAGCTTTTCTGGATTTTTCGGCACTTCCGGCTTTTCCAGCTTTTCCAACAATTCCGGCTTTTCTGGCTTTTCCTTAGGATCTCTCCTCCTACTAAAACCCAAAGACAAGTAGAGAGAGGAAGAGATCCAAGTGTGTAGAAATGACTTGAATTCCTCTTCTATTTATACTAAAACGTAGAGGTTGAATAGACATGATTGTTGGGTTTCTGAGCCTACATAAGTTGCTGGTCGACTTAACAATTTGTCCATAACATAAATAAATTCATAACTTAATAAATACTTATCGGAATTGGATGATCTTTAGATCAATCCAACACCTCTCAATGAGAGGGATCCAATAAAAATATCAACTGCCATAAATAATATGACCCACATGGAGTTTGCTCCTAGTTGCCAATTTTAACGCCAATGGATGAGGCACTTGGTCTATGGTGTTCTTGACACCTCCAAGGAGTTGCCATCCCCAATAAGGCCAATGTTAGTGTCAATGTATGTACACTTCCATCAGGGATCATATTTTCTCTTTGCATTTTCATTTTAGGGGTCCCATACTGAAATTTTTATATCATTTCATTAGGTCATGTCAAACTGATCCACCAATGGTTGTCTTCTCTTCAAAAAATCTAATTTCTCCCTCATATAGTATACTTGCTGAACCTTCTTCAAGTTGCCTTCAGTTATGTTTTCATGGTCAATCTGCAATCATGTTTTCATTAGGTCATAGGGCATGTTTCATTAGGTCTTAGGGTTTCATTTACAAGGTCAAGAGCATGATTTAAAAGTGTAAATAATGGGCAGCAAGGGTATGAGGATGATAAATAAGTCAAGCATGATGGCTAGTAAGTCATATTCACTATATAATTATCTTTTAAACTAATGTAATTTTCACCTCAAAAACATGTTTTTGAGGCGAAAATAGAGTATTTTGAGTTAATTTGTATTTCTTATGTAATTTTAAGTCACTTTATGTAATAAATGATCATGACTGCACCAATGCATTTCTCCTTGCTGCAAGACAAAGAAACACTGCAAAAATCAGTTCAAGTTTAGCATTATCCACCTGAAAAGAAACAAAGAAGGAAAGGCATTAAAAACAGAGTTTTGAAAAAGGTCAAGAAACATTAGAAAGTGGGTTTTTCTAGTGAAAAATCAAAATCTACACCTATATAAGGTGTCACATTTCATTTTCAAGTTCATCATTCTCATTTGGCAAAGAAGTCAAAAAGTGAGGAAAAGAGGAGAGGTTGAGTGATTTTTGGGCCAAGGAGAAGTGGCGTCATGCTTCTGGAGGTTGGCGTTGCGTGTTTGAAGCAGTGGTGAAGTGGCACTGTGCTTCTGCAATTTGGTGTTGCATGTTTCAGGCAGTGGGGGTGGAGTTGCGCATTCAGGGGGTGGCACTGCGCGTCTGAGCTGGGCGCTACACGTTGGGAGGTTTCAGTAGTGGAAAATTACACTACGTTGTGCGTTGAGAGGTGGCGTTGCGCATCTGTGGTTGGCGCTACACGTTGAGAGGTGGCATTGCGTGTCTGTGGTTGGTGTTGCGCGTTGAGAAGAAAAGACCAGAAAGCCTCCAAAATTCATAAAAACTTCCAAAGAACCCTCTCATCTCTCAAACAAGTAAGTGCACACCCTCTACCTCATCATTGAAGTTGCAATTGAAGTGTTTGAAGGAATTTACCATGACAAATGTGAAACCCTGTTTTCTCCCTCAATGACATTCTAGAAACCCTAATCCCCTCTATTTTTCCCACCACCTATCATTAAAACCCTAAACCCCTTCCCTATATCACTCCATAACATTCTATACCCCCTCATCCTTCATCCCACAAGTTATATTTCAAAAGGACCCAAACCCCTCTCCCTCATTTTCATGATTCATATCCTCCCCTTCATTTTCTAGCCCACCAAAAAACCTCACAAGGTCATCTCCCATTCCCTGACTCCTAAATCACTCTTAATTATTCATTTTATACCTTTTCTTGGAGTGTACAGCCTCAAACCTTGCAAACATGGACAGAGAAGACCGAGACTATGAGGAGGATGAAAACACAGGCAGTGACAATTCAACAGATAGACCTTGGCATCATAGAAACCCACACAAGGGAGGCGGAATTATTAGGGAAGAGCCATCAAACCTCAGAGAATTACAAGCCTCTCAGTTAGTTGTCATTTGTTTCAGACATCTAGGGTGCTATGAGCTCTATGAGCAGGTAGAGAGAGTTCAACACCAGGCTCTTTGTAGCCAATCTTCGAGACAACAGGGTGACTCTTACTGGGGTGGAATTCATAGTCTCACCCTCCATTATTGCAAATGCAACCAAGATTCCGAATGTAGGGGAGAAATGGTACAAGGCATAGGAGTTGGATGAACATTATTATGAGCCTTATATCAAACCCAGATACAGAAATGAGACAAAAATACTTTTTTTTCAGATTCCTTGAGGACAAGTATGCCCCCATGATTAAAATCATCATGAAATATTGACTTGTGAGGGCAGATTTTCTAGGCTGCACACCTATCACATCAGGCTTCTCATGCATTTTACCAGGGTGAGGATGTTAAACCCCCCTTATTTCTTGTTCAGGAATATTGAGAAGATGGCCAATTTTGTGCAGAAATATCCATACCCTCAGTAGATGAGTAGTATTTATCGTTATTTCCCGATCAAGATGATTGTGCTTCATCATCTTAGCCTCCTCAAAATATGTTGGGAGACATTTGTGGCTCATGACATCTTCATGGGTCCTTAAATTCCTCCACCAGTGTCTCCAGAAGCAGGGGGACCTTCTAGCAATTCTCAGGTGAAAACAGATGAGAAGGCCAAAGAGACTAGAGCCACTAAGGTGCCTGAGACCTACAAAACATATCAGAGGGGCACAAGGATATTATTTGCAGCTAATAGGCAAGTGTTTTCTCCACAGGATGTGGAAGGGACCTTGCCTTCTTCATCAACTCATAGGAAAATGCTAGCTTGACAAGATGTGGAAGGGGCTTTGCCTTCTTCATCAACACAACAGGTATAGGTGCAGCAGTTGCACAAAGGGAAAGAAAAGATGTTGGAGGAAATTTTTGATGATGAGGAGGAAGAGAGAGACTTTGATTTGACAGAGCACGATGAGCTGAAGTAGCATTATACTCAAACAATTGACTTTGAGGCTCAAGATGAAGAAACAATAAAGGACATCATCATACAAGAAAAGGAGTCTTAAGTCCAAGAATTGATGGAAAATTTGGAGAGGACCAAGTATATCATCACATATTTGGAACAAGAGAACAAACAGTTGAGTGACAAGCATGTTTTCATGGAGCTCGAACTTCTCAAGGTAAAACGACAACGTGACAAGGAGGCACTGGTCACTTTGTCTCCTACTGAGAAGGAAATTGAGGATGATAGGCACACTTGGCTTGAGAGAGTCAATTTTCACCTATAGAAGATGTTGCAGAAGGCCAATAGGGACAATCATATGATCAAGCACATGGCCTACCATTATAGGACCCGAAACAAAATTTGCAACATGAGGGTCAAAAAGATGAAAGCTAGGCTAAGGCGGGCTCAAAAGGCAAAAAAGAGGAGGATAGGCTTAGGTTTCTTTCTGAAGCTTCATTGGCTCATCAAGATTCTTGATGGTGGTGCTTCTCACTAATTTTTGTCAAGTTTGGAGGAGATTTTGCTTTTTGCAAATTTTGGAAATTGCACACATAGAAAATCTGGCTCAACGTGCAGCGCCACTAGCGTTGCACTTTTCCTAGGGGCATCCAATGGAAAAATGGCTTGCATTTTTTTATTCAAAGTGATGATTACATGCATCCTATGTATTTGCTAAGTTTTTGGGGCAAAACTGGTCCACCAAAAGGTCAAAAAACACCCTGAAAATGACCTTTCTACCACTTTTTGGACACACAGAAGCAGTCTTGGGAGAATCAACTTTTGAGGCGACAAATGAGGTCCAAATGAAGAAATTCTAGGTGTTTTGGAAAGTATACTTTAATACCTTTCCAATGAGCTATCATGAGCTCAATTTGGATTTCGGGAAGACTTCCAAAAAGTACCGGAAAGTGGCGCTACACGTTGTGCCAATGGCGCAGCATGTAGGGCAAATTTTGCACAGGATAGCTATTTTTCTATGTTTTGACTGTGTTCGTGGATTTTCTCTAATGTAGGATGTTTTACTAGTGTAAATTATGACTTTTCTTGTAAATATGATGGATAATTAGTAGTAGAGGGTAGATTCATTACATTAAAAGTCAATTTGATCTCAAATGAATCAGTTTTTCACTTTTAGAGGCAAGTTGTTAAGATGCCTATATTCATGTTTCTTTTTCAGCCTTATCTTAGGGATTTGACTCTTGAGGACCGCAGGAGGTTGAAACAATGCCTATACATTCTTCTTCTTTCTCATTGTAGAGGTTTGGACTCAGCTAGATGCTCATACCTTGATTGCACATCATTTTGTAGCAATTTAGCAGGAGATTAATAAGAATTGCAGCTATTTTTCTGAGATCCGTGTGGTATGTAGTTTTAGTATAGTTTCTTATATTGTATTTCATTGCTTCTAAGTGAATGTTTTCAAGTTGATAGGTAGAATTCATTATATCACTGCTTTGCTTTGGGGAAATATTCACCATTATATGTTTTCTACAGTTTGGGAAGGATCCATGGTAATTACATGCTTTTCCTAGCCTCTCACCAATTTTAAAAACATCTCACCCATCAAGCCCTAGAGTGCCAAAACTTATGCCTACCTTGACCCATTGAACACCCTGCAATTTTGACCTGATTCCCTAACCCTAAATTGTCCAACTCCTCCTGATCCAGCAAAACCCCTTCAAAATCCAATCAAAATTTTGTGCTACTATACCTAGCCTAAAATCCTTTTCCTGATCCAGTCATCTTCATTAAGATCCTTACGGAGAGAGCCCTCTCCCGGCCTAGTAGGGCTAGCTACTTAGCTAAGTGTGGTTTGTGGTTACCCTGGCATTCCCTTCCTTAAGCCTGAGGTTCAATCCAGGTGATAACACACCCAGGTGGGTATGTACCTTGAGAGACAATGATGAAGGTGTCTATAAATCATTAGTCTCACCAACATTTTAGCTCATGGTCTCGTGGAGAGATGGAGATGTTAGTCAAGGCATTGCACTATAATAGTGTTGATTGATATGATTATATACATATGGGATTACCAATCTAATTCTTCTTATGAGAAATTCTTCAGATTGAGAATAACCAAGTACCATTGTAAATACCTCCCTAGTTAAGAGGAAGTGTTGAAGAAAAGTATAACTAGGTTTGGTATTTGTCAATATAAATTTAATCTTTGTAGTTGTCAAGAAAAAGAAATATTATTTTTATAAATTATATGAATGGGTTTCTTACTCATTACATATGCATAGGAAAGTGAAAGAGTCAAAGTCATGTGCAAATATCTCTTCTTGAGCATATATGTAAAATGTATACTAGTCAAGAACAACCCTCCAAGAGAAGCACAATCCTCCAAGACAAGCATGAAGAAGTCTGCCTACAAAACAATGAAGAAAACAATTAAGTTGACCTCAAAATATATATTAAAGAATAGTCATTTCAGCTCAGTTAAAGTGACATGTCTAGTCGTGAATACAAGTCGGCTTACCTTGATCCGGATTTAAATAGGAACGCAATAGATTACAGAGATAACCATAAATACAGAGATGCGATAACCATAAATAAAGAGATGCAGCGGAAATAACACTTCATTTCATTAATGGAAAAATACCGAAATATGCTTACAACCAGAATTGGAAATAAACCAGCTAGGACGATGGTAGCTTATCTCTGAGAAGAGATGTGCGGCTACCTGTCTCTGAACTGTTCCGAACTTGTGTTACAATGAGGCTCGAAGGCCTATTTATTATTGAGAAACAATGGAAAACCCTTCACATTCCAAAACCGACCCTTAGAAGATGAAACGCCAAATTGTGGGCCCCGTTTTGGGAAAATTGGTACATCAATTTCCCGGGGTTGTAACTTTGGCATACAATCTCCGTTTGACACGTATGATAGCTCGTTAGAAA